>RBNI01006089.1:0-11751 GCA_003990745.1 Jimgerdemannia flammicorona
TTTTTTCTATACACAAACTCAAGTGAGTTTATTTTGTACAAATCCACAAAACATGCCATAAAGCAGGCGGCAATATATACACAGCAAGGCAAACAACAAAGCTACCAATATTAGAAAACGAGATGCTTGCGATAAGTGCAACTCAGAGGATATGTATAATATATAACAAAAAGCATGACAGGAGGGCGGGAATACCACAGGCACATGATGCCAATGAGGAGACCACCAGATGATGTTATCATGAAGGGAGCAGATAGGATGAGGATACAGATAGGAACAGGAGAGTTTATGACCGCTCACCACAAAGGCGATGGGTAAGCTGAATGTCCTTGGGCTGGATGATGACACGCTTGGCATGGATCGCAGCAAGGTTAGTGTCTTCAAACAAGGTGACGAGATAAGCTTCAGAGGCCTCTTGCAAGGCACCAATAGCAGAGCTCTGGAAGCACAGGTCAGTCTTGAAGTCCTGGGCAATTTCACGAACAAGGCGCTGGAAGGGTAGCTTGCGGATCAGGAGTTTGGTCAATTTCTGGTAGCAATGGATCTCATGAAGAGCGACGGTACCAGGCCTATAGTGATGGGGCTTCTTGATGCAGGGGCAGATTTGTGGGCGGCCTTGGTGGTAAGCTGCTTATGAGGAGCCTTGCCACCAGTAGACTTGTGGGCGGTTTGCTTGGTATGGGCCATTGGTTCAGATGTGTGGTGAAGCTTTTTGTTGAGAGAGGAGAGGGAGTAGGAGAAGAGAAAGAGGTGCTGTGGAGGAGGCATTGAAGGTTGGATTAGTAGTTGGGGAGGTGTGTGTTCCGATGGCACGTTGTCTGAAGTAGGATCCCAGGGTGGTCCAACTGCTGGTGAAAGGAGTGCCGATGGTGACAGCAATAGAGACAAGAAAGAGGGTTGAGGACTTCATGGCAGAATATAGAGAGGTGGTAGATATCAGATTTAGGGTCTGGGAAGGGACTATGCTCAGGACTGGGGACATGGATGTGTGGATTAGGCTGGCTGAGAAGGAAGCTACTGGGAAGGCAAGGGACTGGCCTTCAGCAATGGTCTGGGGAGCGATTTTATATAAGGTTATGAGGGTGAAGGGAAGTGAGGAGGAGGAGGAGGATTTGTTGGAAGCACTAGAAGAGTTGGAGGGTGCTGTAGAGAAGCAGGTGAAGGCTTGGGCGGCTTTCATGGAGGTAACACACTTGGAGGTGGTGGATGGAAAGCAGATTCGAGTGAACAAGAAGCAGTGGAAAAGAGATCAGGGGCGTAGGAGGCAGAAAGAGTTGCTGGCCAATCTGGACAATAGGCCACTGGGGAATGTGAGTGAGGGGAAGGGTGCCAGGGGAGCCATAGTGAGTATCTGGGCTGGCAAGGGGGAGGGGAAGGACAAGAAGGAGGCAGGGGAGAGAGAGGAGAAGACTAGCAAGGATCTATATGCTGATGGTATGCTAGAGGTTTGGGAGGAGGATTGGGAGGGCTCCCCTACCCCTACCCCCCTTATTAGGCATGGCCCGGCTTCCCGAAACAGAGTAGTAGAGGATGTGCAAATGCGAGGGGCCCAGAGGGTACAATTCGGGGTTCCGAAGGTAGTATATGGTGGACAGATAGTGGCTGCTGGTGAGGAGGAACTGGTGGATGTCTCAGAGGTATGGGATGAGTCTGCGAGTGTCAGAGCTGACACCACCATATTGGATGGTGGGAGGCTGGCGACTCCGGGGGGGAAGGAGGTGGGGAACTTACTTTGGATGCGCTGGATGATAAATGACCTGGCGGCAGAAGAGTTGGGGGAGGTGGACTTGTGGGTGATGAGTGATGAGTACTGGTCAGAAATACTGCAGGAAGATGGAGTGAAGAAGGCATTGAAGGTGGAAATTCTTGTGGTGTATCTAGCAGAGGAAGGGTATGAGGTGGATAAGGAGAGAGAGGCAGAGATGGCAGTCATTGCGGGAGAGAGAGCTGAGTACTGCTGGAACAAGTGCCATGGACTGCAGCTCTGGCAGGAGGTGTACATTGAATACTGGGAGGAGTTCGAGGAGAAGGCAGATGATGAGATGAATGAACTGCTGGCTGGATTGGAGGCTCAGAGGATGGAAGAGGAGGAGGTGGCTGCAGAGCACAATCTGGACATGGTGCAGGAGGAGATAAGCTTGGAGCAGTAGAGATCGATTGACAACATAGCATATTTCATTATGAACAGTACAATCAACATTTTTTCTTTAAATGTGAATGGGTTACGGGGGCTACTCAATGTAGAAACATTTTTTCTTGGATGAAGGGATTGGAGGCCAATCTCTTCCTATTGTAGGATATTAGGTATAAAGATGATTCAGATAAGAGGGAGTGGATGAAGGAATGGGGAGGTGCAGCGATTTGGAAGGGCAAGGTTGGAATTTTGGTTCAGAAAGGCAGAGGGGAGATACAGGATGTGAGATGCTGGGGAGAGAGACTAGTCTGGGGAGAGTGGATTCGTGCAGGTTGGGAGCCAGTTACAGTTGGCTCCTGCTACTGTCCTGCGGTATGGGGTGAGCAGGTAGATTGGATGATAGGTTTACTGGAGAGCAGGAACTTTGTAGAGACTGGGGTGGATATGCTTGGAGGTGACTTCAATATGGTTCGGGACACACTATTGGATAGAACAGATGGAGGATGAGGTGCTGAGAGCAGGAGTGGAGGACTGGCGGCATGGGAGGAGGTCGAGAGACTAAGTGCACTGGTAGATGCTGGGAGAGAGTGCTGGGGGAATAGAAGGGTTTATACACATTGGGCAGGGGGTCTGGGGATGAGAATTGACTGGATTCTGACAGCCAGCTGCTGGGGCCTAGATGTTTGGAAGTCACTAGAGATAGAATGGTGTCCATGGTTGGATCACTGGGGGCTTTTGGGACAGGGGCACTTTGGGGGAAGTGGGGATGGGCCTGGACATTGGTGCCTCAATTCCTCTTTGTTAGATGACAAGACCCAGTGGGATGGGTAGACTATGGACATTCAGCAGAGGGTGGAGGATTGGTGGCAAGAAGGTGTCTCAGTTGGAGTTCAGTGGATGAGGATGAAGGAGATGGTCAAGATTTATTGGAGTAAGGCTGGCAAGGAGGCTGGGAAGCAGAGGAGGCATAGAGTGCATTGGGCTTTTGCTAGATTAACTAGGCTCCTGGAGGAGTGGGTGAGGTTAAAAATGCTGGAGGGAGAAGATGATTGGAGGTTAATGAGGGTGAAAATGGAGGTTGGGGAACTACAACGGATGCTGCGGGAAGAGGAGGAAGCGAGGGTACAGAGTTTGGCAGCACGTCTCCGCTGGCAGGATTTGGAGGAAGGGGAGAGGCCTTCCAAGTTTCTTACAAGGGCTCTTAGGGTGAGATGGGTACAGCAACAGTGGGAAGAGGTGTTAGACTCTGAGGGTATACTGGTGCATAGTGTACAGGACATTCTTGGATCGCTGAAGAAGAGATAGAGTGGATTGTGGAGTGAGGAGGAGGGTGGGGCAGATGCTGTGACTATTGACCGAGCATTGGATGATTAGAGTCCCAGGGGTGATGGGAGAGATGACAGTATTGTGCGACTCCATTCTACAGACTGGGAGGTGGGTGGGGGAGCAGGACCTTGGGCTGGTGATGTTACTCTATAAAAACAAAGAAAGGCAGGAGGATTGGAGGAACTGGTGGCCAATAATGTTGCTTGATATAGACAGGAAGTTGGTGACCAAAGTGGTGGTGGCGAGACTATAGAAGGTGGCCCAGCAAGTCATGGGTATGGAGCAGAGGGGATTTGTGGGCAGTCGGCTCATCAGGGATGGCACTGCCTGAGTACATGGCATTATTGAAGGGGCAAGAGCCTGTGGACTGAATGGGTATCTAGTCTTCTTGGACCAGGAGAAGGCCTATGACCAGGTGTAAAGGGTCTGGCTGGTGAAAGTTTTGGATAGGATGGGGGTTCTGTCCCAATTCCGGTCAGCGATGGTCAGCCTACTGGAAGGGAGTAGGGCTGCGCTCATGTGCAATGGTCATCAAGAGGTAGTATTCCCCTTGAGCAGGGGGGTGCCCCAGGGGGACCCACTGTCCCCCATTTTGTACACTCTTTCTCTGGAACCCCTTATGGATAGAATTAGGCGGAAGATAGAAAGACTCTCTGTTTTTGGCATAAGATGGAAAGTTGGAGCCTTTGCAGACAATATGGTGGTTGGTTTAGGTTCAATTGCTGACGTTGAAGAGCTCAAAAAGACTGTGGAGTGGTATGAGGAGCACTTGGGAGCGAAGTTGAATTGGCATAAGTATGAAACAATGGTGCTCGGCAATAGTCTAGTAGGGCCAGACTAAGGTGGCAGGGGCTTGAGGAGAGAGAGAGGCCTACTAGGTATTTGTCTAGACTCCTCAAAGCCAAGCAGGTGAGACATCGGTGGGATGGGGTCTTTGATGCTGAGGGAGAATTGGTACATGGTATGTAGCAGATCCTGGGGGTATTGAAGGAGAATTGGTGGGGTCTGTGGAGTGAGAAGGAAGGGGGTGCTGATGCTGAGGTGATTGGTGATGCACTGGAGGAGTGGGAGCCACTGGTGGTTGAGAGTCTAGGGGACTTAGTCTTGCCAGTCCAGGAGGAGGAGATTCAAGGAGTCCTGGCAGCGACTAAGCTGGGTACAGCGCCAGGGGAGGATGGGTTACCATGGGACTTCTGGAAGAAGATGGCGAAAGTTCCTGGAATGCTGGGAGAGATGGCTGCACTCTGTGACTATGTTCTTCTAAATGGAGTGTAGATTGGTGAACAGAACTTAGGGCTGGTGGCCCTGTTGTACAAAGATAAGGGCAGACGTGAAGATTGGAAGAACTGGAGGCCAATCATGCTTCTGGATATAGATCAGAAGTTGGTGACTAAGGTTATTGTTGCAAGGCTACAGAAGGTTGCTCAGCAGGTGCTGAGTGAGGAGCAGCGGGGCTTTGTAGGAGGTAGACTCATCAGAGATAGAACTGCCTGGGTGCATGGCATTATTGAAGGAGCCCAGGCCTGCAGACTGGATGGCAGACTGGTTTTCTTGGACCAGGAGAAGGCCTATGACCATGTTCAGTGAGTTTGGCTGGGCAAGGTGCTGGACAGAATTGGTGTTCCTCTACAGTTTAGGGCCTCTATGTTGAGTTTGTTGGAAAGTAGTAGAGCAGCACTGATGTGTAATGGTCACAGGGGTTTGGCATTCCCCTTGGGGAGAGGAGTTCCTCAAGAGGATCCGCTGTCCCCTATCCTTTATGCACTCTCCTTAGAACCTCTGATGGATAGAATCCATAGGAGGGTGGCTGGGCTCTCTGTATATGGTGTGGAGTGGAAGGTGGGGGCCTTTGCAGATAATATAGTAGTTGGACTTGGATCAGTAGCAGATGTAGAGGCCCTTCGGGATACAGTAGAGTAGTATGAGGCACACTCGGGAGCAAAGCTCAACTGGCATAAGTGTGAAATGATGGTGCTGGGGAATGGGCTAGTGGGAGATATCATTGGAATAATTATCTCCACAGGAGAGGTGGTGTGGTATCTCGGTATCTTCCTCTCTGTATATGGATCAGTCCTGCTATGGATATGGTGGGAGAGGAGGGTGGACATTTGGGGGGAGGCTCTAAAAAGTTGGTGGGGTCGTCACATCTCCCTGACGGGACAGGTGGTGATTCTGAATGTATACTAGTTCCTCAAGCTGTGGTATGTGGCATATCACTTAGACTTTCCTGCTTGGGTGGTGAAGAGGTTGATGAAACTGGCTAGGGACTGGATTTGGGCAGGCAGAAGGACCCAGATTAGTTGGGATACCCTTGTGGAGCCAGTGCTTAGGGGAGGCCTGGGCCTTGTTGATCTCCCTAAGTGCCTATACTGCCTGCGAGCTTGGTGGTTGTGAAGGGCTGTTGAGCTACAGAGTGGAGGTTGGGTACCGTTGATGAAGAAGGTGTGGGAGATGAGAGTCTCTCCCCAGGGGTCCTCGGGGGATCTGCTCTCTTTGGTGGGTCTGAATGGAAGTCGCCGGCTACACCACCTTTCTCCAGTACTATTCACATTACACAAGCTTCAAGCAACAGTTTTTTTCAACACAAAGCAGAGGAAAGGTATTATAAACATGTCTTCGAGCAAGAGTTCCAATGGGTATGCTGGGTCTGGTGGACCTGGGGTCTTTGGCTGGCAGCAAGTTGGGAGGGGTTATGGCCTGGGGATGGGGGCCTTTGGAGGGTCGATGAGTGGTGAGAGTGCTGGAGGAGGGCTGGTGTCAGGTGGAAAGGGAGGAGGGACTGGCCACATGAGTTTTGCTGACAAGGTGAAGGGGAGTAGATGGTCGACAGAAAGCTGGGCTGGTGCTGTGGTGGGGAAGGGCAAGGCAAGCCCTGGAAGGGGGGGAGGTTCTCTGGCTGAGGGTATGAGCATAGGGTCTGGAGGTGTTGTGGCTGGGGGCGGGACTGCTGATGGCAGCATGATGGTGAATCAGGAAAAAAAAAGAGATGTGACGGCTGATGGCCAGGGGGGGCAGGGGTTCCCATTGCAGAAGGGGGACCTGGCAGATGGTGTGACGGGACTGGCAGTGGCTCCGTTACTCAAGAAGTCGATCTCGGAGTTCACAGCTATGTTGTGCTTCTGGGGCTTGGCAGTGATGGCAAGGATGGTCCTGGGGCTTATTTTGAAGCAGGTGGCTGGGGCGGCCTCAGTGAAATTCCTGAAAGGTCTGGAGGGAGTGGAGGTGGGCTTTGAGGAGGTGGGCCCACTGGAGGAGGCACTGAGAGCTGGAGTGGCAGTTGGGGAGGTGGTGGTCCCTATGATGCACTGTTTGAGGTGGGACCCCAGGGTAGTATAGCTGATGGTAAAGGGGGTGTCTACAGTGACGAGGGTGGAGACAAGGAGGAGAGTAGAGGAGGTGATGGCGGAGTATGGGGATGTGGTGGATGTTGGCTTTCAGATGTGGGAGGGGACGAAGATTAGGACAGGCGATGTCGATGTCAGGATTCAGCTGGCAGGGAGGGAGGCCACAGAGAAGGCGGGTGACTGGTCCTCAGTGTTGATGTGGGGCACCTTCATTTGTAAGGTGTTGAGGGTGAAGGGGAGTGAGGAGGAGAAGGAGGATTTGCTGGAGGTATTGGAGGAGATGAGTGGTATGATGGAAAGGCGGGCAATGGCCTGAAAGCTCTTTGAGGAGTTGATGCACCTGGAGATTGTTGAGGGGAAGCGTGTGCATACTGACAAGAAGCAGTGGGAGCAGGCCCAGGGGCACTTGCGACAGAGAGAGCTCTTGTCGAGTATGACTGGAGGGGAGAAGAGGAAGGCAGATGGGGCTGGAGAGGCTGGAGGGGTCAAAGCCAGTATATGGGCTAGCGAAGGAGGAAAGGAGGCAGTGGTGATAGAAGAATGGGCTGCGAAGGTGCTGGGCAAGGATCTCTATGCTGATGGTACCTTTGAGGTTTGGGAGGAGGAGTCGGATGGCACCCCCCCCCCACTTGTCAGAAGGGGCCTGGTGGAGCAACGAGGGGTGGCCGAAGATGATCTGATGCAGGGAGCTCAGCGAGTTATCTTTGGAATCCCTGATGTGGCAAAAGGAGGCCAGATGATAGTGGTTGGTGAAGATGAGCTGGTGGATGTTCCAGAGGAGGAGTGGAATGAGGATGCCAGTGTAGGTGCTGATACTACAATGCTGGATGCAGGGTGGCTGGGGACCCCTGGAGGGAAGGAGATTGGGAATCTGTTGTGGATGAGCAACATGATGAATAACCTTGTGGCTGAGGTGTTGGGGGAAGTGGATCTGAGGGCCATACCAGAGGAGCACTGGGCATAGATTCTGCAAGGTGATGGAGTGGTGGAGGCGCTGAAGGTGGAGATTCTTGTGATCTTACTGGATGACAAGGGTTATGAGGTGGATGAGGTGAGGAAGGCAGAGCTGATGGTTGTTGCTGGTGAAAGGGCTGCCTACTGTTGGGCAGAACGCCATGGGTTGAAGTTCTGGCAGGAGGCCTGTGGGAATTATCAGGAGGACTTTGAGGAGAGAGAGGATGGGGCAATGGTTGAACTTCTGGAGGGATTGGAGGCACAGGAGGCTGCAAAGAAGGAACTGGCTGCAGAACACATCTTGGATTTGGTACAGGAGGACTTGGGTGCAGATTTGTAAAGGAGAGGCTCAATCTTTAACATTATTCCTCATGAACAGTACAACTAATATTTTTTCTCTCAATGTGAATGGTCTTCGGGGAACTGGGTGGCGTAAGAACATTTTTACATGGCTAAAGGGATTGGAGGCTGATCTCTTTCTATTGCAGGATGTGCGGTGTGAGGATGAGGATGATCAGGTGGAATGGACTAGGGAATGGGGTGGAGCTGCTGCTTGGTTTGGAAAGGTGGCGATTCTGGTAAAGAAGGGTAGAGGTGATTTGGAGGGAATCAGAAGCTGGGGAGATCACTTGGTCTGGGGTGAATGGTACCGGCCAGGGTGGGAGTCAGTGAGGGTGGGCTCTTGTTATTGTCCGGCAGCCAGGGGGGAGAGGATTGCATGGATTAAGGATCTGCTGGAGGAGGGCATTCTATTGGAGGAGGGGGTTGATGTCCTTGGTGGGGATTTTAACATGGTTCAGGATTTACACCTGGATAGAACTGATAGAGGGAGAAATGCCGGTGGGAGGAGTGGCAGTCTGGATACATGGGAGGAGGTGGAGAATCTTAGCTCATTAGGGGATATGGGCCAAATGTGGTAGGGTGACTCCAGGGTCTACACACACTGGGTGAATGGCCTGGGGACTAGGATTGACTGGATTCTGACTGCGGAATGTTGGGGCTCTGATGTCTGGAAGGCGTTGGAGGTGGTGTGGTGCCTATGGTCTGATAACTGAGGACTATTTGGGCAGGGGCAGTTTGGGGGGAGTGGAGATGGACCCAGACATTAGCATCTTAACTCCTCTCTGCTGGCTGAGAAGGGGTTGTGGGATTTATGGGTAGAGGACATCCAGACAAAGGTTTTACTCTGGAGGCGAGAGGGTTTTTCAGTAGCTGTCTATTGGTTGAGGTTAAAGGTGGCTGCGAGAGCCTATTGGGGTGAGACTGGTAGAGAGGCAGGAAGACAGTGGAGGAGGAGACTACAGTATGCTTCCAATCGGCTGAGGGGATTGCAGTTGGAGTGGGCAGATTTGCTTACGACTGATGAGGTGGAGGATTGGAGGTTAGCAAGGGTGAAATTGGAAGTTGTGGAATTGCAACAGGTGTTGAGAGAGGAGGAAGAGACTCGTATGCAAGGAATGGCAGCCAGACTAAGGTGGCAGGGGCTTGAGAAGGGAGAGAGGCCTACTAGGTATTTGTCTAGGCTTCTCAGAGCAAGGCAGGTGAGACATCGGTGGGATGGGGTCTTTGATGCTGAGGGAGAATTGGTACATGGTATGCAGCAGATACTGGGGGTTTTGAAGGAGAATTGGCGGGGTCTGTGGAGTGAGGAGGAAGGGGGTGCTGATGCTGAGGTGATTGGTGATACACTGGAGGAGTGGGAGCTGCTGGTGGTTGAGGGTCTCGGGGACTTGGTCTTGCCAGTCCAGGAGGAGGAGATTCAAGGGGTCCTGGTGGCAACTAAGCTGGGTACAGTGCCAGGGGAGGATGGATTACTGTGGGACTTCTGGAGGAAGATGGTGAAGGGTCCTGGAATGCTTGGAGAGATGGCTGCACTCTGTGACTATGTTCTTCTAAATGGAGTGTGGGTTGGCGAACAGGACTTAGGGCTGGTGGCCCTGTTGTACAAAGATAAGGACAGACATGAAGATTGGAAGAACTGGAGGCTGATCATGCTTCTGGATATGGATCAGAAGTTAGTGACTAAGGTGATTGTTGCGAGGCTACAGAAGGTTGCTCAG
Organism: Jimgerdemannia flammicorona; assembly: GCA_003990745.1. Classification (NCBI taxonomy): domain Eukaryota; kingdom Fungi; phylum Mucoromycota; class Endogonomycetes; order Endogonales; family Endogonaceae; genus Jimgerdemannia; species Jimgerdemannia flammicorona. The sequence continues at coordinate 9,819 of RBNI01006089.1, forward strand.
CAGGTGCTGGGTGAGGAACAGTGGGGCTTTGTAGGTGGTAGACTCATCAGAGATGGAACTGCCTGGGTGCATGGCATTATTGAAGGAGCCCAGGCCTGCAGACTGAATGGCCGACTGGTTTTCTTGGACCAGGAGAAGGCCTATGACCGTGTTTGGTGGGTTTGGCTGGGCAAGGTGCTGGACAGAATTGGTGTTCCTCCACAGTTTTGGGTGCTATGTTGAGTTTGTTGGAATGGAGTAGAGTAGTGCTGATGTATAATGGTCACAGGGATTTGGCATTCCCCTTGGGGAGAGGAGTTCCTCAAGGGGATCTGCTGTCCCCTATCCTATATGCACTCTCCTTGAAACCTCTGATGGATAGGATCCATAGGAGGGTGGCAGGGCTCTCTGTGTATGGTGTGGAGTGGAAGGTGGGGGCCTTTGCAGATGATATGATAGTGGGGCTTGGATCAGTGGTGGATGTAGAGGCCCTTTGGGAGACAGTGGAGTGGTATGAGGTGCACTCGGGAGCAAAGCTCAACTGGCATAAGTGTGAAAGGATAGTGCTGAGGAATGGGCTAGTGGAAGGGGACGTCATTGGAACAATTGTTTCCATGGGAGAGGTGGTGCAGTATCTTGGTATCTTCCTCTCTGTATATGGATCAGTCCTGCTATGGATATGGTGGGAGAGGAGGGTGGACATTTGGGGGGAGGCTCTAAAATGTTGGAGGGGTTGTCACATCTCCCTGGTGGGGCAGGTGGCGATTCTGAATGTATACTGATTCCCCAAGCTGTGGTATGTGGTATATCACTTAGACTTTCCTGCTTGGGTGGTGAAGAGGTTGATGAAACTGGCTAGAGATTGGATTTGGGCAGGCAGAAGGACACAGATTAGTTGGGATACCCTTGTGGAGCCATTGCTTAGGGGAGGCCTGGGCCTTGTTGATCTCCCTAAGCGCCTACACTGCCTGCGAGCTTGGTGGTTGAGAAGGGCTGTTGAGCTACAGGGTAGAGGTTGGGTACCATTGATGAAGAAGGTGTGGAAGATGCAAGTCTCCCCCTTGGGGTCCTCAGGGGATCTGCTCTCTTTGGTGGGTCTGAAGGGGAGTCACTGGCTACAATATGGGCTTCTGGTGGAGAGTGGTTGATGGGGTGCACAGAATAGGCCTGCGCTGGTGTGGTGATGAGGGGGAGGTGGTATGGGGTCCAGCTATGTGGGAATGGGACTGTCTGCTTCTAGGGGGAGTTCCACTTGCTGAGTTTGACATTGGAGATGGCATAGAGTGTCAGCAGCAATTTGGCCAGGATCTTTGGCCGAGTAGCTGGCAGATGGTGAGGATTGGAGAGGAGTGAGACTGGGCAGAGATCTGGTCTTGGAGTACTGAGGTGAGGCGGTGGCTTTCTCCCAAGTTCTGGGTAGTATGGTGGTGAATGTTGCGGAGAAATGTTATGTTGAACTTCTATGCGGGGCATCTGGTAGATGGTGGTCTACTGGACTGTGAGGAGTGTTATAATATTGGGTATATTGGGGGATTTGTACAAATGCCAGAATATTGGCTGGGGGAGTGTGAGGTGTTTGGGGATTTTTGGATAGCTATAGGGGATCGGCTTGGAGTTAAAAGGAGGCCAGATGAAGAGAGGGGTTGCTGGGATGATTTGGCATCAAGAATAGTGGGGGGTGTCAGCAATAGGTGGCTTACTGTAGGGTGGGTGGTGGCAGTGTGGGTGGGGTTAGCTGGACATTGGCTCTATGTTTTTGAGGAGGGATGGCAGATAGGGATACAGGAGAAGCTATTGAGATGGGAGGAGTTAGTAGTGGATCTGCTGATGGGTTGGTGGGTTGGATGGGGACCGCAAGGTGGGCATCGTCACCATCTGGTGGAAGAGATATGTGAGCAGAGTGGGGGGAGGGTGGGGATAGTGTTGGACAAAGTGGTCTTTCATCGGGAAGGGG
>RBNI01006090.1:0-11751 GCA_003990745.1 Jimgerdemannia flammicorona
TCTATAGTAAAATTTATACAGCCCATGTCGTTCACCCTATTCCCCTGGGCCCCCCCCTCTCCCGAGTATCTACAAACTCCACCCCATCCAATTTCACTACAATTCTACCCCCACTCTGCTCTACAATCCTCCTCACTAGCCCCCTATGTCTCCCCCCCTTGGGGCCCCAACCAATCCACCAAGCCTTGAAGAGCTCGAGCATCAGCTCCTCCTACCTTGCTACTCTCAGGTTCACAGGCCTCTGAGGACCCTCCTCAAATATGCTCTGCCAATGTTCTGCGAGCCCCACCCATATCGCAATGGCCCAACCAACCATCAGCCACTCATTCCCCACCCCCCCCACCAATCTCAACTGTAGCGCCGCCCAACATCCACCCACCACAGGGCCAGGCACTGGCACTCCCAATCTCCCCCCAACTATCTTCCAAAAGTTCCCCATACTCTCGCACTCCCCCAGCCAATGTTCAGGGGTCTGTACCACCCCTCCCTCCTGCCCTATGTTATGACACTCCTCACAATCAAAAACCCCGCCATCTACCAGATGGCCAGCTTGAAAGTTCAACATTACATTTCGCCGCAAAAGCCACCACCAAGCTACCCAGATTTTCAGCGGAAGCCACCTCGACACTCCCTTGAGCCAAGACCAGATGCCTGCCCAGTCCCATCCTTCTCCAATTCCAACCTCTTGCCAGGTTGCTGGCCAAAGGTCCATGTCCTAGACCCCGAAGGCACTCCATGCCCTCCTCTAATCGGAAGTCCTCAACCAGATTCCCTCCCAACAAGAGTCAGTCCCACCTCCACATCCTCGGACCCCAGTCCTCATCTCCTTCAGCACCTTGCCACCGGACTCCAATGCGATGGGCCCCATCCACCACACCCCACCAGAATCCTCTATACCGCATCCTCTGGCTACCCTCCAAAGCCACCAAGGACAGTAGATCCCCGGAACCACCCCACGGTGACACCCTCACCTCCCACAAACGCTGCATAAGGGGCACCCATTCTCCTCTCCTCAACTCACTGGCCCTCTTCATCCACCATGCCCTCAAATATAGTAGCCTCTTGGAAAAGTCCACCAGGCCAAGTCCTCCACAATCCACAGGTAGCGTGAGCACCTTCCAATCAATCTGACTCCGGCGTCCAGCCCAGAGCCAAGAGCAGGCCATCTTCATAAGCCTTTTGATCACCCACTTCGGGAAGTCCAAGTGGTAGCCCAGATACCATAGCTTCGGCATCCAGTACACATTAAGAACAGTGACCCTCCCTGCTAGCGACACCTGTCTACCACCCCAACTAGTCAGAACTTTCCCCCACTCTACCAGCTTGCACTCCCACCATTCTTTGGGAAGCAAAGAGCCATACACCGAAAAATAAATACCCAAGTATCGAATCACTCCCCCGGCCGGGACAATTGTTCCAATGACGTCCCCCCCTACAATTCCTTCCCCCAGCACCATTGTCTCACACTTGTGCCAGTTGAGTTTTGCTCCAGAGCACCGCTCATACCACTTAACTATTTCCTTGAGTCTAGCCACATCTGCTACTGAGCCCAACTCAACCACCATATCATCTGCAAATGCCCCCACCTTCCAATTGACACCTAGAATATTCAGTCCCCCAACCTTGCACCAGATCCTATCTAGTAGTGGCTCCAAGGTAAAGGCGTAAAGAATGGGTGACAGTAGATCCCCCTGCAGCACCCCCCTCCCTAAGGGGAAAGAGGCCCCCCTGTGTCCATTAGCCAAAATTGCAGCCCTACTCCCTTTCAGTAATCCAATAATTGACCGACACACGTCCCCTGGCACCCCAATGTACTCCAATACTTTCTCCAGCCACACTCTCCAAACCCTATCATAGGCCTTCTCCTGGTCCAGGAAGACCAAGCGGCCATCGACCCCTACAGCCCTAGCACCTTCAATAACCCCGTGAACCCATGCCGTGCCATCTTGGATCAGTCAGCCCCCAACAAAGCCATGCTGCTCTTTCCCCAGCACCTGTTGGGCCACACCCTGCAACCTCACCACCAGAATTTTGGTGACCAGCTTGCAGTCCATGTCCAGCAGCATGATCGGCCTCCAATTCTTCCAGTCCTCTCTATGCCCTTTGTCCTTGTACAGCAGTGATACCAGTCCCAACTGCTGCCCCCCAATCCATTCCCCAGAGCTGATGACAGCATCACACATCAGTGACATCTCCTCCAGAATCTCCTCTATGGTAGCCATATGCTTCCAAAAGTCCCAAGGCAAGCCATCCTCCCCTAGAGCAGTTCCTAGGGTTATTGATACCAGAACTCGGAGGATCTCTTCTCCCAAGACCAGTCAGCCAAGCTCCCCCAACCCTGTGGCAGGATTTGGGTGCCACTCCTCCAGATGACGCTCAATGTCCTGCTCTACCTCCCCTCCTTTCTCTTCACTCCAGAGGTTACTCCAACGGGCACTTAACTGGCCAAGAATCCCCTGCACACTCAGTACCATCTCTCCTTCATCGTTAAGAACCCCTTCCCACCGGTGCCTTGCCCCCCTTGCATGAAGGAGATGGGACAAAAACCTAGTGGGCCTTTCTCCTTCTTCTAATCCCTGCCACCGTAGCCTGGCTGCCATAGCCTGGGCCTGCATTGCTTCCTCCTTTCTCAACAACTCCTGCAGTTCCACCACTTCCAGCCTAGCCCGCTCAGCCTTCTAATCTAATAACTCCTCCTCCTCCAGTACTCCAGCCCAGTTCAGAAGTAGCCTTTCTAGTCTCCTAGATGCCCATCGGACCCGCCTCCTCCGCTGAGCACCCCTCTCCCTCCCCACCTCTCTCCAGAACCTCTGAGCTTCAGATTTCAGTCTACGCCACCTATCTCCAATCCTCATCCCTGCTTGCCTCCAACTATCAACCTTGGATTGCACCTCTACCACCCACCCATTCCACAGGTCTATCTCATCCAGCAGTGAAGAGTTCAGGCGCTAATGTCCAGGCCCCTCTCCGCTCCCTCCAAACCTCCCACCCCCCCTAATACCCCAGTGATCTGACCAAGGGCACCACTCCACCTCCATCATCTCCCAAACTGTATTGCCCCAATACTCTGCAGTCAATACCCAATCAATCCTAGTTCCAAGTCCTCCCACCCAGTGAGTGTATAGGCATCAGTCACCATCCTGAAGTCGCATGGCATCCATCAGTGTGCTGAGACGTTCCACCTCCTCCCATTCCTCTAAACCCCCACTCCTTCCTGCCACACCCTGTCCCCCATCAGTACGGTCCAGTCTACCATCCCATACCATATTGAAATCTCCCCCTAGACAATCCACCCCAGCCTCACCCAAGCGCCCAGAATCCCACAGACCTCCAATCTATGCCACTCGGGTCCCTCTCTCAGCCAGACAGTAACAAGATCCCACCACAATTGAGTTCCAACCCGGCCTCCGCCACGTCCCCCACACTAGTCTACTACCCCAATGTCCAGTATCCGCAATGTCCCCTTTTCCCTTTCTAACTAGGATTCCTACTTTACCCTGCCAAATTGCCGCCCCCCCCCACTCTCTTATCCATTCCAGTACATCGTCCTCCCCCTCGCATCGCACATCTTGAAGTAAAAAGAGATCTGCCTCCAGTTTCTTCAGCCATCCAAAAATCATATATCGCCTCCTAGTCCCCCTAAGCCCATTGACGTTCATAGAAAAAATGTTGGTTGTACTATTCATAGCAAATTATATAAAATGTTGAATCTTCACATCTACAATTCCATGCTCACTTTCTCTCCAGCCATATCCAGGTTCCATTCTGCCACAATCTCAGCTTCCACATTCTGTTGTTTATTCAGAGCTGCCAATAGTTCCGCACAGTCCTCACCATCTACCATCTCCATTGTCGCCCGATGCTTCTCGCACACCACCTGCCACTTTTCCAGTCCCTTCCTCGGTCCCCACAGATAGGCAGTCCTTTCATTAGCGATGCCCAAAAGTATCGCCTCCCTTGCCTCCGTGATCTCATACTCCTCCACCTCCAGAAGCGCTGCCATCATCTCATCTCTCAACTTCCTCACAACCTCCTCCCCTCGCAGCACTCTCCCCCAGAATTCCTCACTAATCACCCAGAAGTCGATCTCACCCAGTTCCTTGGCAGCAATATTCTGCAGTGCCCTCAATAGCCACTTCTCCCCTCCAACTACCTCTGCCTCCTGTACCATCTCTTCCTCCCCTTCCTTCCTCTCCTCAGTTCGTATAGACTCATCCTAATCATCCTTCAACACATCCTCCAGCTCCCCCTCTCTCACCTCAGGAACTCCATACTGGACCAAATTATCCACCACCATCACCGTGCCTGCTGCAGCCTCCTCCGACCTCTGTCCCCCACTCTCCTTTGCCTTCCCCCCTTGCTGCACCTCCTCTGCCCAGATGCTAGCACTTGCTTCAGTGCCCTCCTTCACAGCCCCGGCCTTTTTACCCCCCTCCAAACTGGCCAACAAATCCTTCTGCAGCTGCCTCCTCTTCGCCTTCTCCCAAAGCACCTTATCCATTCGCACCTTCTTGCCCTTGATCACCTCCACTACCATCCTAGCCTCGTAAGCCATCCAAGCCCTTCGCCTTCTCTCCACTGCCCCAGCAAGATCCTCAAGTACCTCCAGCAGGTCCTCCTCCTCTTCCTCAGACCCTTTCACCCTTGAAACCTTGCACTCCATCGGGCCCCACTTCAGTGCCACTGGCCAATCTCTAGCCTTCCCTGTATTCTTCATTCCAAACAACCTCAGCTGGACATCCACATCGCCTGTCCTGAGCTCAGTCCCCTCCCACACCCTGAACCCAATGTCGACCACCTCACCATACTCCTTCACCCCATCCGTGACCAGCCTCTTCGCCTCCTCCTTCTTCACCGTTGGCAAATCCACAATCACCAGATGAACCACTCAGGGATCCCAACGCATACACCTCACCATTGGCACCGAAATCCCTCCAATCACCATGCCCTTCTCCACTGCCTCCAGCAGCAGACCCTCCTCTTCAAACCCCACCTCGACTGCCTCCAACTTCTTCAAAAACTTGACCAAGACTGCTCCTTTTATCTCACTCACCAGCAACCCCAGCACCATCTTTGCTGTCACCGCTAAGCCCTGGAAGCACAATGTGATGGTGAATTCCGAGCGAGATTTTTTGAGTACCGGGGCCACCATCAGGCCTGTCACACCATCAGCCAGATTTCCGGGTCTCGCGCTGCTCCCCTGACCAGATCCCCCATCAGCCGTCACAGCTGGATTTTTTTTCCAGATTGCCCATCACACCGCCAACAGCAGTCACTGCCTCAGCCACTACACCGCCAGCCCCACTACGCTGACCCCCCAGTGGAGGGGCCTCCTTGCCACTTGCAGTAGCAGCCGCCTTCCCCAGCTCCAGCCAGCCATCCAGTCCAGTCGCCTGCTTCCCCATCCTGACCTTATCGGCGAAGGTCATCCTCCCTCCCCCATGTGGCCTTACACCTCCTCTGCCACCACCTCTGGCCCCACGACCCCTTGTCAAAGCACTCGGCATGCCAAGACCCACACCTTGACCCCCCCCCACATGTTGCCAGTCAAAGGCACTGGGGCCCCCCTGCCCAGTACGCTCACCAGAATGCACGTTGCTTGTCATCTTGATAGCACCAATACTTGAAGATGTTGTTGAAAAGTGTTGCCTGAGTCTTGTGTCACCTGAATGGTACTGGTGAAAGATGATAGCCACCATTGTAAGCAGGTCACCAATTGCCCCACAAGGGGAGTAACAGACTTCCCACACCATCTGCATAAGTGGTACTCACTCTCAGTCTCTTAACTCACTCACTCTCTTCAGCCACCATACTCTCAGACAGTATAGATGCTTGATAAAATCCACTAAGCCCAGTTCGCCTCTGTCAACAGGCAGGATCAAAACCTCTCAGCCTATCTGACTTCACTGCTCAGCCCAAATCCATGATCTTGCCATCTTCAGAAGACACCCTATTACCCATGCTGAGAAGTTCAGATGATACCCTACATACTATAGCTTTGGTAGCCAATACACATTCAGCACTATCACCCTTCCTGCCAAGGATATATACCAACCACCCCACCTTAAAAGTTTGTTCCCCCATACTAATAGTTACTGTTCCCACTATATATAGGGCAGAAGAGACCCATATACCAAGAAGTATATCCCCAAGTACCAGACCAGTTCTCCTGCTAGAATTACAGTTCCAATCACATCACCACTAATAATTCTACCATCTAGTACCAGAGTCTCACACTTGCACCAGTTGAGTCAAGCACTGGAGCCCCTCTCATACCATTCCACAGTCCTTCTTAATTCCTTCACATCTACTAATAAATTCAGTCCAACTACCATATCATCTGCAAAAGCTCCAACCTTTCAGTTAATCTCCAAAATATCCAAACCTCCAATTTGATGCCAAATTCTGTCCAATAGGGGCTCCAAGAAAAGGATATATAGGATGGGTAACAAAGGGTCCCCTTGCAGCAATCTACAACCCAGCAGAAAAGTCACACCTCTGTGCCCATTCACCACAAATGCCACTTGACTGTTCTCCAATAGACTGATTAATAACCTCCTGAATGCTGGGGGAACTCTCATATGTTTCAGCACTCCTTCTAGCCAGACTCTCCTCACTCTGTCTTATGTCTTCTCCTGATCCAGAAATACTAACTAGTCATCAATCCCTATTGCCCAAGCCCCTTCAATCACCCCATGAACCCAGACAGTTCCATCTCAGATCAATCAACCTCCAACAAATCCCCTCTGTTCCACTCCTAGTATCTGCCAAGCTATTCTCTACAACCTAGTCACCAAGATCTTTGTTACCAGCTTGTAGTCTATATCAAGGAGCATGATTGGTTGCCAGTTCTTCCAATCTTCTCTTCTCTCCTTATCCTTATAGAGCAAGGAGACTAGCTCTAGGCACTGGCCCCCAATCCAAGTTCCAGACCAAAGGACCTCACCATACATCACTGTCATCTCTTCCAATACTACCTCCACTCCAACCATTTTCTTCCAAAAATCCCAGGAAAGCCCATCCTCTCCTGAAGCTATTCCCTTGCTTATTGAAGCCAAGACCTTGCATATTTTCTCTCTCTGCACTAGATCTCCTAGTATCTCCAGGTCTAGTACTAGGTCTGGATGCCAATCCTCCAACTGCTATTCAATGCTCAGGGCATCCTCACCCCCTTCTTCTTCACTCCACAAATTCCCCCAGCAAGTCCTCAGTAATTCCAAAATCTTAGAAGTCCCTGCCACCATCTCTCCATCCTTATTCAAAATGCCATCTCACCACTGTCTGGTCCTCTGAGCTTAGATCAACTATGAAAGGAATCTAGTGGGCCTCTCTCCCTCCTCCAACCCCTGCCACTACAGACTTGCTACCATCCCCTTCAGCTGAACCTCTTCCTCTATCTGTAGCACCTCCTTCAGCTCATCTTCTTTCTTTTGTATCTGCAAAATTCACCAGTTGGCTGCCCCCCAATCCCCTAGCAATCCCACCAATCTTGTGAAGCCCATTGTACTTGCTGCCACCACTGAGCACTCCTTCCTTTCCCTGCCTCCCTCCAGTACCTCTGAGTACTCGATTTCAGCCACCACTAGTAATCCCCAATCACTAGTTCCTGCTCTCACCACCTATTAATCTTTCCAATAATTTCCACCTCCCAGTCCATCCATAAGGAACCATCCTCCAACAAGGAAGAATTCAGTCACCAATGTCTGGGCCCATCCCTACTTCTCCCAAATCTCCCACTATCTATCAGACCTCAGTAATCTGACCATGGGCACCAAACTATCTCCAGTGTATCCCAGACATCTACTCCCCAACACTCCGCCATTAATACCCAGTTAATTCTTAAGTCCAGCTCTACAGCCCAATAGGTATAAATTTGACAGTTCACCCAGAGCTGCCACCCTGAGTCAACCAAGGCACTCACCCTCTCAACCTCCATTCAATCATCCAACCCACCACTTCTGCCTCTCATTGCTCTTCCACCATCAGTCCTGTCTATTCCATTATCATGTGTCATGTTGAAGTCACCCCCCAGGCAGTCAATCTCTATCTCACTCATAACACTAGTCTCTCTCAGGTCTCTAATCCAATCTATATATTCCTCTCTCTCTGCTGGGTAATAATACGACCCAATAGTCAAAGGGTTCCACCCAGGTCTCTTCCATACTCTCCACTCCAACCTACTCTCCCAATGTCTAATATCCCCAATGTCCCCCATCCCCTTTCAAACCAGAAATCCCACCTGCCCAGTCCACACAGCTGCCCCACCCCATTCTCTAGTCCAATTCTGTAAGTCCATGTCCACCTCATACCATATATCCTGCAGTAAGAAGAGATCTGCATCCAGTCTCCTCAGTCAGCTAAAGATATTTCTTCATTGTGCTACTCCCCTCAACTCATTCATATTCAAAGAAAATATTCTAGTTGTATGGTTCATATTGAAAAATATTTGATCTTGAGAGCTCAGTCTAGAATTCCATGCTCATCCCATTATCAGCCAAATCCACATACCACTCAGCCTCCAACTCATCCTCTGCTACAGCTTGAGCATCCAGTGCTTCCAAGATTTCCTGATATTCCACCCTGTCCACAACCTCCATTTCTGTCCAATAATCCATATATACCACTCTCCACTTCTCTAACCCCTTCCTTGAGTCCCACAAGTATGCTGCTTAGTCATTTACAATATCTTAAAGGGTCTCCTCCCTCTGATCATTTACTTGATATTCCTCCAACTCTAAGAGCACTACCAGGATCTCATTTCTAATCTTCCTCAGCACCTTCTCCCAACAAAGAATTTCCTCCCAATGCTTATCACTTAGTATCCAGAAGTCCTCTCCTCCCAGCTCCTCTGCTGCCACCCTCTCCAGAGTCTTTCACAGCCACTTCTCTTCATCCACCACCTCAGCAACACCCTGAGCAATCCCTTCAACCCCCACCACAGGGTCCACCAAAGCACTCCTCCTCCCTGACTCATCTCACTCCTCCTCTAGTACATCTATTAGTTCCTCCTCCCCCCCTGCCCCACTTGGGACACCATACTGAGGGTGTACTTCCTCTTCCATTTCTGCATCCTCCACTATGCCACCCCATCTCTCCTCACTTGATTCACTCTGGACTGCTTCTTGAGCCACCCAGTGCTCCCCAGCTCAGGTGCTCTCCCTCAGTTCAGTACTACCTTCTCCTGCCCCTCTATCTGCCACACTTCCTCCCAGCTTCTCCAATAGCTCCTTCTGGATTTGCCTCCCCTGCACCTTCTCCTAGGCCATCTTGTCCATCCTAGTCCTCTTTCTATCCACAATCTCCACCACTGTCCTGGCTTCATACTCCTTCTAAGTCAGTCTCCTCCTCTCAACTGCTCCCACCAGATCCTCAAGAGCCTACAGCAAGTCCTTCTCTTCCTCCAGTATCCCTTTCACCCATGAGACCTTGCACTCAACTAACCCCCACTTAAGAGTTGCAGGCCAGTCCTTAGTCTTCTCTGTATTCTCTCTTCCAGCTAGCCTCACCCTGATATCAACATCTCCTGTCTGGAGTTCAGTCCCCTCCCAGACTCTGAACTCAATGTCTAAGATCTCTCCATACTCCTTGACCATCTCTACAATTAGCTCTCTGGCCCTCTCTCTTGATACTGTAGGAAGGTCCAGCACTATCAGCTGTACCACTTGGGGGTCCCAGCACATGCACCTGGCCATAAGAACCACCACTCTGCCCACTACTACCCCCTTCTCCACAGCCTCCAACAATGCTGCCTCTCCCTCAAATCTAATCTCAACCCCTTCTTTCTCCTTCAAAAACTTCACTGAAGCTGCCCCCTTCACCTTCTGCACCACCAACCCCAAAATCATCCTCATAGTCACTGCTAAGCCTCAGAAGCACAATGTGATGATGAATTTGAACCTTGACTTTTTGAGTAATGGTACCAATACCATGCCCATCACACCATCTGCCAGATCCCTGGGCCTCATGCCCTTCCCCTGTTCTGATCTGCCAACAACTATCACATCTGGATTTTTTTCCAGATCCCCAGTCATAGCTCTATCAGCAGTCATATCTCCAGCCCCTACTACTCCCCCCCCCCCCCCTACTGCCCAACCCACCCATGGGGACCCCTCCCTGTCCCTCAACTGTAGTCTTCAACACCTTCCCCAGCCCCAACCAACTATCCAGACCTGATGCCATTCACCCCATCTTGATCTTGTCAGCAAAAGTTGTCCTCCCCCCTCCTTGGTTCCTCAATCCACCCCTCCCTCTACTACCAATGCCATGACCAACCATAGAAGGTTCTGGTATCTCCAAATTATCTCCCCATCTCCTCCCAACATGCTGCCAGTCAAAGCTGCTCCCCTGGCTGACATACTCACCAGTACCATCATTGCTGTCCATGTTGTTAGTCTCCTTTCATCAAAAACATTGCAGAAAGTGTTGTCTGAGTCTTGTGTCACCTGAATGTTACTGGTGAAAGGTGGCCATCTCTCATTGCAATGATCACACCGAAACAAATATATTTACATGTAAAATATATTAAAACTTCTATAGAGATACATCACGAGTGTGCCAAAACATCCCTTTCCCATTATCTTTTTCTCTCTTACCATCCTCTAATTTTTCAACCCACCTCTCAACCTTTAGCTCCCGCCCATCCGGCTGCCGCCCCCGCACTAACAACCCATGCCAGCATCAGTCGCCCGAGTTCTCGACCCCATTGGCATAGTTACGAAAGGTAGTGAGGGCTGCTGAGATTGAGAAAATGATACATGTTCCAACGAAATCCGAACTGGCGAAGTCATATCTGATCTACCACACGTGTCAGAGGATACTCATGATCGCACGCTGGAGGAGAGTGGCAAACTCATTAAGTAGAGGGTGAGTGAGTTTAACATGTCGAGGGCAATGGAGAAACCTGTTAATGGCACCAGTGGAACTCCAAGGGCAAGCCAATAATTTGTTATGTGTGGAAGTTGGTCGGAATGATTTGTCGCTTGTTCCTTCAACCAAATCAGGCTCGACGTTTTGGCCAGACCTGCTATGCAAACTGAAGTAAATAAATAATGGCCCTTGCGCCACCGACTTAGAAGTATATATAGATATTGTTTCATAATTTGAGCGAATGAATAACTAAACGTGCCCATGATGTCAAGTGCGTCTTTGATTCTGATGATTCAAAGGCGCTCGAAGAATTTAGAAAGAGCCAACGGAACGCAATGGCAAACTTTACGCCGAAAGCCTTGACCTCGTCGACAAAAGTCTTAATGTCATGGACACTCATGTGAGGGCTTGCTTATATGACATACCTTCAACATAAACCTAAGACAACCATACCACCAAACGCAGCGTCCATTTTGAAGCACCTCGTAGTTCTCCTCGTGTTTGTCACTAATGCCGTGGTGGGCGTCAGCTGTGGCAGCGATCTCGACGTAGTGCTTGCCAATCAGTTATCACGAGGTTCCATAAACAAAGAGACAATATGATGAAATCGAAGTGGGAAGGAATAATATAAACTTCAAAACCACGCTTCATCGTCGTCATAATTTGAATTTTTGAAAAGAAATTTTACGAGAACATCTTTTTTATTTGTTTGGCTTTTGCCCTATTCTGTCCACGATATCTCTTACACCGACAGCGATAGAATTTCCAGATCACTCCAATTTGATACCACTGTTCAGCAAAACTCCCTCCCCGCTAAGATCCACCGTTTACCACCAGTGCAAAGACATTGCGATCGTCCATCGTCAAAACGTCGACGTGCTGCGT
>RBNI01006091.1:0-11751 GCA_003990745.1 Jimgerdemannia flammicorona
TCTTAATTTTTTACCTGCAATAATTACAAACAACATCATCTCCTATCTTAGCACAATGTTGCCAGATTTCGGAGCGAGGATTGCGTGGAAGATGTGGAGCTATCAGGGATGTTTGACTTGAAGCATCATCAGTACTGTGAACTGTTGAAGACTGATCTGTCGACATGTGTGTTTGCGTGTTTGCATGTGCATATGTGTGTATTGTGTGTGTGTTGTGTTGTGGACGCGTCCGGCATATGAGTCATGTGGAGGATTTGGATTGGAGGATTCGGTTGAAGGATTTGGATTCAGATTCGGATTGGAGGATTCGAATTGGAGGATTCGAATTGGAGGATTCGAATTGGAGGATTCGAATTGAGTGATTCAGATTGAGTGATTCAGATTGAGTGATTCGGATTGAGTGATTCGGATTGAGTGATTCGGATTGGGGTGGTTCGGATGGGTGATTCGGATGGGGCGATTCGGATGGGGCGATTCGGATTAATCTGAGTTGATTCGGATGGCTTCGGATTTGAGATTCGGATCAATCTGTCATGTGATGAATCGAATCCGGATTTGATTCGAATTGACTCGTTCGGAGCACTAATATTGAACATTGAAGATCAGGTAAATCTTAATAGTATCTGGTAGTGCCAATTTGTAGGAAGTTGGAGAGACTTGTGCAATGACTTTGAATGGTCTAATGAATTTGCTGTTCAGCTTTGTAGATGGTCTATACTTAAGGTTATTAACTCAGTATTCTCAGATGTCTAGTAGAACTTTTTCTCCAATATTGAAAGTTTCTTCTTAATAGTGCTGGTTGATATACTATAACTGCTGTTCTTGAGCTTGGGATAAATTCTCAATTGTAATCTAGCTTAGGTTATATATTCAAAGCAGGAATTCTTCAATGGCTTTGACAGTAGAGGGTTCATTAGTAGTTCTGATGAGTGTTAGAGGGTATTCAGGTTTTGTTCTATATTGGTGAAGAATGGTGTTATTCCAAGAGAGGTTTGCTTGCTATTATTGTAGGCAAACTCAACTGTAGTAAGGTATTCATACCAATTATCTTATCTATAGAAAATATAGTTTCTTAGTATTTATTCCAGAGTTTAGTTCATTCTTTCAGTTTGGCCATCAGTTTCAGAGTAGAAGACTGTGGATAGTGCAAGTTTTGTTCCAAGGTATGCATAGAGGGCTTTCCAAAAGTAGCTGGTAAATTTCAGGTCTCAATTACTAACAATGATCTTGAGAAGACTATAATAGTAGAAGATGTTGTCAAATAAGAGTGTAGTAATTTCAGATACTGTTACAGTTGTAGTGGTGAATATAAAGTGGGCCTGTTTGCTAAGATAGTCTATAAAGACAATAATTGCATTCTTTCTATTCTTAGTTTGGGGTAGTTATATAATGAAGTCTATAGAGATTTATTTCTAATTAGCAGATAATACTGAGATAGAGTGGAGTAGGCCATATTTTGCTAGTTTTGAGAACTTATTATATTGGCAGACATCACAGGAAGTAATATAGATCTTTAGCTGATCAGCTATATAGAGCTAATAGAAGTTTTGAGAAATAACTTTATAGCATTTGTCAAATTCTAAATATCTGGCTATAGGAGTATTATGATATTTGAATAGGATAGTTCTTCAGAGGTCTTGATTGTTTAGAACATACAATCTGTTCTTATAATAGATAGTATTGTCCTTCAGTTGATATTAATAATACTGGATATACTTATTAGCATTGTTACTACTTAGGATTTCTCAGAGTGCTTGAGCTTCTTTATCATCAGTATATGCTGCAATAATTTGCTCCATGATAGAGTTAGTAATCAAGGTGAGAGTTTGGATAACTTCTTTGATTGGTGGTCTGGAAATTGCATTGATAACAATATTCTCCTTGCCAGGGTGATACTGGATTTTATAGTCAAAGTTGGTAAGAACTTTTATCCATCTGGCCTACTTTTGAGAAAGAGTAGCCTGGATCTTGATGTTGACTAATAATTTGTGGTCTGTCAATATAGTAAAGTGTGCTTCTTCAAGATAGAGTTGCCATTTGATCAGAGTATCTACAATAGCTAATATTTCTTTCTCATGAGTTACATAGTTGATTTCAGCATTATTGAACTTATGAGAATAATAGGCCACAGAGTGTCCTTCTTATATAAGTACTGCTCCAAGAGCTAGATCAGAAATATCAGTAGTAACTTTATATAGTAGAGCAGGATTTGCTGCTTAAAGTACTGGAGTAGTTATCAAGGCATCTTTTAGTACTTAAAAGGCTGTATCTTATTCAGGTCTCCAATTTACAAGATTATTGAAGTCATTTTCTTATTTCATAGTCCAGGGCTATTCTTCTTTCTTACTATACTTAGTCATTTGGATAAGGGTAGTAGTGATCTTGGCAAAGTTGGCAACAAATTACCAGTAATAGTTTGCTAGTCTCAGAAATAACTGGAGGTTCTTCAGCTTTTTGGGTCTGGGCTATTTCTTGATTGCAGAGATTTTACTGGCAAAAGGAATCACATTTGCTGAGTTTTGCAAAGAGTCAGTTTTCTCAGAGTTTCAGTAGTACTAGTTCAAGATGTTCAAGATATTCCTCCAGAGTTTTGCTGAAGACTAGGGTGTTGTCAATATAGATAATAAAAAATTTGTCTAGATATGGGTGTAGGATAGTATTCATTAGTATCTGGAAGATTACAAGAGCATTAGTTAAGCCAAAGAGTATAATCAGAAACTCAAAATATCTATAGTAAGTTCAAAAGACTGTCTTGTAGATATCTTCTTCTTTCATGGCAATTTGTCAGTAATTATTTTGTAAGTCAAAAGAGCTCCTAAATTGTGGGTTAGTAAGTCTATCAAATATTTTATCAATTCTGGGTAGTGGGCAATAGTTTTTGATTATCTGTTAATTGAGATTATAGTAGTCAATACACATTCTCAGATCTCCTCCTTTTTGATAATAAAGAGTACTGGTGTACTATAGAGCAATACACTAGGTCTAATAAATTCTTATTCTAGGAGTTTATCAATTTCTTTCTTGAGTATGTCAATTTCTCTTAGAGATATATAGTAGATTGACTTGAATACAGACTTAGTATCTGGGATGGTCTTGATGGTATAGTCTACTGCTCATTTAGGTAGTAGGCCTTTTAGGAGTTTTTTCAGAAATATGTCTCAGAATTTCTAAAGTAAGGGTCTAACATGGCTGTCAACTTTGAAAAAGTCTTCTTTAAGATTTTTGAGTTCTCTCTTAGATAGGCAGATAGAGATAGACAGATAGAGATAGCAAAGAGAGGCATTTCTTAACCAATTTCTTAAGTTATAACTTATTGATGTGAGTCTAGGGTTACTAGAACTGAGTGGGTCTTTTTCACCCTATAGTTTGAAATTGTGGTATCTCTTCTTGATGGTCAGAGAATGGTTTATCTAATTGATCATGAGATTCTCTTGTTTTAACCATAGGGTCTCAAGAATGATTTCATTATTAGGAAGTAGTATGATCTAGAGAGTAACATATACTTAGTAGTCACTAATTTGGAATGGTAGATTGCAAACTTCTTTACTAATGATATATAAGGTTCTATCAGCTGTGACAACAGCTTGAGTCTATTATACTGGAGAGGTCAGGACTTTGAGTCTGTTGGCTGTTTCTTCATTAATAAAGTTACCTGAGATACTACTGTCTATCATAATCTTAATAGGTACTTGATTGACAAAAGCTTGGAGTATAAGCAGTTTGTCTGATCTAATGCTAGTAATTTCAGTTATAGGAGTTTTCCTTCTGTTGGTTCTTCTTTGAGCCAGTTTGTTAATACAAAAGAAGCAATTGTCAATTATTTAGAAAGAGTACATTTCAATATCATGGGAGCATCAGCCACTTGGTACAAATTCATCTTTGATTTCTTATAGAATTGTTCTTCCTTACTTGCAGTATGTTGGGCTGGGGTCTTGTTTGATGAGCTAAATCCTTTGGATCCTTAGATAGTAAGCAGTAGTTCAGGGACTTCTTTAACTATCAGAGTTAACTTGAATTTTTTAAATAGAATCTGAGCAATACAGAAACTGATAGAGATCTTAAAGAGTGTCCAACTATGGTTTTAGATGAGGAGAATGATTTTACCTATGTAATCTTTATCAATGACCTCTTCTTCTACTGAGAGTCTTTTTAATACTAGGCTACTATAGCAGTATATTCTTCTAATATATTCTTCAGAGATTTGAATACTGATTTCTGTGTAGACTTGCTTAACTTCTCAGTTGGAAACTATAGCTTCTTTGGCTGTATATAGATCATATTCAGCTGCTTTTTGACTTTCTTTAGTTGGGGTCTTAGCAGTTTGCCTTAGCTTGACAAAGTCCAGTATTTTGGTAGTCAGATTGTTGAGGTAGTACAGAGTGGTAATAGTTGCTCATATTGCTGTTCAGAGTTTTCAGTTGGGGCAGGCACTGGTCATATGTCCTGTCTTTCAGCAGTAAAAGTATACTCTACTTCTTTGAAGTTCATTTCTTTCTTCTTCAGTAAGTACTTGACTGAGTGGATTCATGATTTCTGGGTATCTAAGAGGTAGATGTAGAGGGAGCTCAGGATGCTTCATGCTTGGGTTCTTCTTTCTTAGTCTAAGTTTTTTCCTTATTATTGAATTGTCTTCAAGACAGAATTGGTCTAGCTGTTAGGATTCACTTGACCATAGTCTTGATTCTTATTAGGTACTATTGTTGGTGATCACAACTAACTGAGTATCCTTGTTCTCAGATCTTTCTTATAAGCCATTCAGACAGTGTATTGAATAAATAGTCTGCTTTTGTACCATTTTGTGCTTCATCATTGGCAATATATCCTAGGCTAACAGTTTAGGAGTGACTCAAGTTTTGTACAGAAGATTTTGAATTTCTCTTTACTATATATATCAAATTTGAGGTTGCAGAGTTTAACTCAAGATTCAGCAATCATAGTTTCACTGTGATATTGAGCAATCATGAGTTATTTGAGTCCAGGGGCTGCAGAATAGACTCTATATCCTGGGGCATTATTTGCTGCATTCTGGGCAATTACTGTAGGTTGAGTGTCTCATGTGAGGGGTTTTTTAGGAAGAGTTCACCACCATTCTTTAGCAAGTCCTCAGAAGAATATAACAACTTAATATATATAGGCCATAGTAGTAATAAAGAGTTGTTCTAGAGTATGATCTTGATTGTTTGTCAGAAGATGATCAGCAACTTGCTCATTAGTCTATTGGTTGGCTTTGAACTATATTAATGAAGCTTTAGACTTCTTGTGTAGTACCATTGAAGATAGGTAGGCTCAGATTTTTTGTTGGTCAGGTCTGTTCAGCTAAGATAGTAATAGTTGCTGCCATTATGGCTACCTGTACTGTAAGGTCTAGAATTTGTTGGTTTACCATGTTGTTTACTGGAGATAGTTGGACTACTGGTAGTGGTATTACTCATACTACTTAAGGTACTAGTATATAGTGTGATAGTGTTCTTTGAGTCTGTGTAAGTTGCTGGAGTAATAGTTGTAGGTCTGGAGTAAAGGCTCAATAGATGGCTGTCTATTACTGTATAGATATGTTTTGTCCTGATGGAGGTACATCTCCTTCAGTAGTATATCTGAGATTGAATTTACTGAGATACTCCTCCTCCTCTTGGCTTTGGTCTTTATATAATTGAGTTTGCTTAGTATTAAAGTAGATAGAATTAGTTATATATTAGATTTCTAATGGGCTTAATTCAAAGTCTGGTTCTGGTTCAATATTGGTCTTAGTTTTAGATAGGGTTATAGTTGGGCCTGCTTCAGATTCAGAATTAGGTTGTTGATAAAGAGTTTCCCTTACTTCTTCTTTAAGAATATAGCAGGCCTTACAATTCTAAAAGTGGTAGTATAAGGTAGTCTTGGTCCTAGTATGGTGAAAGTCAGTAGAGTTGATACCATTCAGGTTACACAACCTTTGGAAGGTACTTACAACATTGTTTTTGGAGAAAAGAGACTAACAACATGGCGACCGACAGGCAATCTGAGGTGTGTACTGGGCAGAGTAGCTCAAGCGCTTTCAAATGGCAGCAGGTGGGGAGGGGCCCAGGCCTGGGGGGGGGTATGAGGGGGCTGCTGGTGGGAGGATATGGAAGAGGTAGAGGTTTTAGTAGCGGACAAGGGTCTGGGAGAGTGAGCTTTGCAGAGATAGTGAAGGAGAGGTAGTAGGCATCAGGGCTGGAGGGCTGGCTGAGGAGGGACAAGGAGACCAAGAAGGCAGTGGCATGTGAGGGAGCAGCCCTTGGAAAGGAGAGCAGTAGAGCTGGGGGAGTAGTGGCTGGGGGGAGTGTGACTGCTGATGGCGACGGGACTGCTAATCTGGAAAAAAATCCAGATGTGATGGCTGTTGGTGAGGCTGAGTGACTGAGGCTTGGAAGACAAGAGGATTTGGTGGATGGCGTGATAGGCCTGGCAGTGGTCCCATTACTCAAAAAATCAATCTCGGCATTCACAGTTACACTGTGCTTCCAGAGCTTAGTAGTGATGGCAAAAATGGTACTGGGGCTTATCGCTAAGCAGGTGGCAGGAGCCGCATCAGTGAAGTTTTTGAAGAGACTAGAGGGTATGGAGGTGGGTTTTGAGGAGGCTGAGCCACTAGAGGAGGCATTGAAGATTGGGTTGGTGGTTGGGAAGATGTATATTCTAATGGCAAGGTGCTTGAAATGGGATCCAAGGGTGGTCCAACTGCTGGTGAAAGGAGTGCTCATAGTGATGGCGATGGAGATGAGAAAGAGAGTTGAGGATATCATGGCAGAGTATGGAGAGGTAGTGGATATCAGATTCAGGGTCTGGGAAGGGACCTCGCTTAGAACTGGGGACGTAGATGTGAGGATTTGGCTGGCTGGGAAGGAAGCTACTGGGAAGGCAAGGGACTGACCTGTGGTGATGGTCTGGGGAGCAATCTTGTACAAGGTGACGAGGATGAAAGGAAGTGACAAGAAGGAAGAGGATTTATTGGAAGCGCTGGAAGAATTGGATGGTGCTGTAGAGCAGTGAGCAAAGGCTTGGAAGGCTTTCGTGGAGTCAATGCACCTGGAGGTGGTGGATGGCAAGAGGATTTAAGTGGACAAGGTGCAGTGGGAGAGAGCTCAGGGACATAAGAGACAGAAGAATCTGCTGGCTAAACTGGGGAGCAGACTACAGGAGGATGTGAGCAAGATGACAGATGTGAAAGGGGCCAAAGCGAGTATCTGGGCTGGTAAGAGGAGTGGGAATGCCAGGGAGGAGACAGGGAAGGTGAAGGAGGTGAAGGTTATTGACCCATATGCTGATGGCACCTTGGAGGTTTGGGATGAGGTCTGGGAGGATTCCCCCACTTCTTCTCCTCTTATCAGGTGAGGCCCAGCTTCCAGAAACAAGATGGTGGAGGACATGACAATGCTGGGGACCCATTGGGTGAAATTCAGCATTCCAGAGGTGATGGACAGAGGATGTGTGGTGGCAGCCAGGGAGGAGGAACTAGTGAATGTCCCAGAGGTGTGGGATGAGGCTGTGAGTGTAGGAGCCAACACCACAATGCTGGATGGAGGGAGGCCAGTAACTCCTGGAGGGAAGGAGGTGGGGAACCTACTTTGGATATACGGGATGATGAATAACCTGGTGGCAGAAGAGTTGGGGGAGGTGGACTTGCGAGTGATAAGTGATGAGCACTAGACACAGATTTTGTGGGGGGATGGAGTGATGTTGGCACTGAAGGCAGAAATTCTCATGGTGTATCTGGAGGAGGAAGGGTATGAGGTAGACAAGGAGCGGGAGGTAGAGATGGCAGTTGTCACTGGAGAGAGGGCTGAGTACTATTGGAACAAGCATCATGGATTGCAGCTTTGGCAAGAGGTATGCATTGAGTACTGGGAGGAGTTTGAGGAAAAGGCGGATGGGGAGATGAATGAGCTGTTGGCTGGATTGGAGGCTCAGAGGGCTGAAGAGGAGGAGGTGATGGCAGAACATAATCTTGACACAGCACAGGAGGAGATGAGCATGGAGCAGTAGAGATTGACTGATAACAAATCATATTTCATTATGAATAGTATAATCAATATTTTTTCTTTAAATGTGAATGGGCTACAGGGCACTATTAGATGTAGGAACATTTTTATTTGGCTGAAGGGATTAGAGGCTGATCTCTTCCTCTTGCAGGATGTCAGGTGTGAGGATGACTCTGATAGGATGGAATGGACAAAGGAATGGAGAGGCATGACGATTTGGAATGGCAAGGTTGGGATTCTGGTTTGGAAAGGCAGAGGGGAGATAAGAGATGTGAGGAGCTGGGGGAAGAGGCTGGTCTGGAGTGAATGGATCTATGCAGGCTAGGAACCAGTTACAGTTGGCTCCTATTACTGCCCTGCCATAAGGAGGGAGCATATAGATTAGGTGAAGGGTCTCCAGAAGAGTGGGATCCTGACAGAGGCTGGAGTGGATATGCTTGGGAGAGATTTCAATATGGTTCGGAATATACAGATGAATAGAACTGATGGAGGATGGGGTGCTGAGAGCAGGAGTGGGGGGCTGATGATGTGGGAGGAGGTCGAAAGACTGAGAGCACTGGTAGATGCTGGTAGGGAGTACTAGGGAGATAGGAGGGTATATATGCATTGGGCTGGAGGCCTGGGGACAAGGATTGACTGAATTCTGATGGCCAACTGTTGGGGCCAAGATGTTTAGAAGTTACTGGAGGTGGAATGGTGTCCATGGTTGGATCACTGGGGCCTTTTGGGATAGGGGTGCTTTGGGGGTAGTAGGGATGGGCCTGGACATTGGTGCCTCAATTCCTCCTTGTTAGATGATGAGTCCCGGTAGGAGGAGTGGACTAAAGATATTCAGCTGAGGGTGGGGACCTGGTGGCAGGAAGGTGCCTTGATTGGGGTTTGGTGGATGAGGTTGAAAGAGATGGCCAGAATGTACTAGAGTGAGGCTGGCAAGGCGGCAGGGAAGCAGCGAAGGTGGAGAGTGCATTGGGCTTCTACCAGATTGGCTAGGCTTCTGGAGAAGTGGGTGAGACTAGCGATGGTGGAGGGAGAAAAAGATTGGAGAGTAATGAGGGCAAAGATAGAGGTTGGGGAACTACAACAGGTGCTGCGGGAAGAGGAAGAGGTAAGGGTACAAAGCTTGGTGGCACAGCTTCATTGGCAGGGGCTGGAGGAAGGGGAGAGGCCTTCCAAGTTTCTCATGAGGACCCTTAGGGCAAGAAGGGTACAGCAACAGTGGGAAGGGGTACTTGACTCGGATGGAGTACTAGTGCATAATGTACAGGATATTCTTGGATCACTGAAGGAGCAATGGAGTGATTTGTGGAGTGAGGAGGAGGGTGGGGCAGATGCTACTACTATTGACCAAACATTAGAGGACCACAAGTTATAGGACTAGGTGACCTGGTGATGCCTGTAAAGGAGGATGAGATCCACCAGGTTCTTGCCGCAACAGCCTCAGGTATAGCACCTGGGGAGGATGGCCTACCCTGGGACTTCTGGAAGCAAATGGTTGGAGTCCCAGGTGTGATGGGAGAGCTGACGGCATTGTGTGACTCTATATTGCAGACAGGGAGATGGGTGGGAGAGCAAGATCTCGGGCTGGTGATGCTGCTTTATAAGAACAAAGGAAGGCAAGAGGATTGGAAGAACTGGTGGCCGATAATGTTGCTAGATATGGACAGAAAGTTGGTGACTAAGGTGGTGGTCATGAGGTTATAGAAGGTAGTCCAGCAAGTTGTAGGTGTTGAGCAGAGGGGATTTGTGGGTAGTCGACTCATTAGAGATGGCACAGCCTGGGTACATGGAGTTATTGAAGGGGCTAGAGCCTGTGAACTGGATGGGTATCTAGTCTTCTTGGACCAGGAGAAGGCTTATGACCAGGTGTAATAAGTCTGGCTGGCAAAAGTATTGGATAAAATGGGGGTTCTAATTCAATTTCAGTCAGCAATGATCAGCCTACTGGAAGGGAGTAGGGCTGCACTCTTGTGTAATGGGCATAGAGGGGTAGCTTTTCCTCTGGGTAGAGGGGTGCCCCAGGGGGACCCACTGTCCCCCATTCTGTATGCTCTTTCCCTGGAACCTCTAATAGATAGAATTAGGTGGAGGATAGTGGGGCTCTCTATCTATGGCATTGGGTGGAAAGTTGGGGCCTTTGTGGATGATATGGTGGTTGGTTTGGGGTCGATTGCTGATGTTGAGGAGCTCAAGAAGACAGTGGAGTGGTATGAGGAGAACTCTGGGGCGAAGCTGAATTGGCACAAGTGTGAAATGATGATGCTAGGCAACGGCCTGGTGGGAGGAGAAGTTATAGGAACAATTGTCCCCACCAGTGAGATAGTGTGGTACTTGGGTATCTATTTGTCAGTCTATGGATCAGTTCTGCCCAGGCTTTGGTGGGAGTAGCAAATTGGAATTTGGGAGGAGGACCTGCAGGGTTGGGGGGGAAGAGACTTTTCTCTGGCAGGATGAGTCTCGATTTTGAATATATATTGGCTACCAAAGCTGTGGTATTTGACTTATCATCTGGACTTCCCGACCTGGGTGGTGAAGAGATTGGTGAAGGTGGCCAAGAGATGGATTTGGGCTGGCAGACAGAGCCAGATTGGTTGGGAGACCTTGTCCCTACCGGTGGTGAGAGGTGGCCTGGGGCTGGTGGACTTTCCCAAATAACTGCACTGCTTGAGAGCATGGTGGCTTAAGAGGGTAGTGGAGTTGCGAGGAGGGAGTTGGGTTCCTCTGCTGCAGAAGGTCTGAGAGAGGCAGTCATCACCGAGAGGCTCATCTGGGGACCTTCTTGCATTGGTTGAACTTCAGAACACTGCACAATTGCAATATAAAGGTTTCTGGTGGGGGATAGTAGAGGGGGTACACCACATTGGTATTCACTGGTGAGGGAATGAGGGGGAGGAGACTTGGAGCCTGGTGATGTAGAGCTGAGATGGCATATTGCTGGGCAGTATGCCTTTACTTGAGTTTGATGTTGGTGATGGAATAGAATGCCAAAGGGGACCAGGCCAGGATCTGTGGCCTAGCAGTTGGCAAGGAGTTGGAATTGGAGAAGAGTGGGACTGACATGGTGTTTGGATCTGAAGTGATGCAGTATGAAAATGGATGCTGCTGAAGTACTGGGTAGTTTGGTGGTGCATGCTGAGGAGGAATATAATGCTCAACTTCTGCTCAGGGCACCTTATCATAGGGAGTTGCTTTGACTGTGAGGAGTGCCATAATGTAGGGCAGGAAGGGGGCTTTATACAGACACCAGAACATTGGCTAGGAGAGTGCGAGGTGTTGGGAGACTTTTGGCGGGTCATCAGAAACTACTTAGGAGTGAGGCATAGGAGAGATGAAGTATGGGAGAGGTGGGAGGATTTGAGGGATCAGTTGGTAGGAGGGGTAGGAAATGAGTGGATTACCTTAAGTTGGGCATTGGCTATTTGGGTTGGGCTGGCCAGTCACTGGCTATTTGTTTTTGAGGATGGGAGGTGACAGAGCTTGGGGAGCTGATTGTCATGATGGCAGAGGCTTATGGAAGACACCTTGACAGGCTGGTGGCTTGGTTGGGGGCTGCAGGGGGGTCAGAGACACTGCTTGGTAGAGAAAATCTGCAGACAGAGTGGTGGGAGAGTGGGAGTCATTGGTGAGAGGGTGGTCTTTATTCGTGAAGGGGTGGGGAGGGGCTCCCCTATGGGGATCAGATAGTAGGTGGTGATATTGTATACTTATTCATAGACTGGTAATAAAGACAGAGTCCAAGTGACTATAAAAAAAA
>RBNI01006092.1:0-11750 GCA_003990745.1 Jimgerdemannia flammicorona
AAAAAGGGAAAAAAAACCTGAGGACTCGGCCCGGAGTTTGCAGCCCAAGTGGGCGGGGTTGGCGGTGGCGGCAGAGGGAGCGCGCAATATTTACAGCCCTCAGCCGGCAGCAAGGGGCAGCTCCAAGCTGCCAGTGCCCGGGTCAGTGGATGGGTTGGCAGGTCAGTGGGTCGGCGGAGAGAGCACGCAAAATTTGCGGCCCTCTGCCAGCAGCGAGGGGCAGCCCCAAGCTGTCAGCACCCAGGTCAGTGGGCGGGGTTGGTTGGTGGGTTGGCGGGTGCGGGATCGGCAGAGGGAGCTTGCAAAATTTGTGGCCCTCTACCGGCAGCAAGGGGCAGCCCCAAGCTGCAAGTGTCTGGGACGTGCGGGGCAGGCAGAGGGAGCACGCAAAATTTGTGGCCCTCCGCTAGCGGCGTGGGGGCAGCTCTAAGCCACCAAGGAGTCCGGGGCGGAGGGTGCTTCTGGTGGTCAGAGGGCGGTCGGAGGGCATTTCCAGCGGTCGGAGGGCATTTCTGGCGGTCAAAGTCGCTGGTTTGGGTCCCACAGGCACCCCGGTCCTGCGCCGCAGTGCTGCACCAGCAGTGCTACAGAGCAGGACCAAGGGGCCGGTAGGGCCCTGCATAACGGCTAAGCTAGTGCTATATAAGAGGCGCCCGGCCTAACCCCCCCACATAAGACTGCCCAACCCGCGCAAAATGGCTGCCTAACCCATGTAAAATGGCTGCCTAACCCTCACGAAAGATTGCCTAACCCTCGCGAAAGATTGCCTAACTCTCACAAAAACTGCTCCACCCGCCGGTCCCAGGCCTTGATGAGCCTATCATCTGTTGTGAGTGCGATGACTGTTGTGTCTGAGCTCTCCTCGAAGGCGATGGTGCCGTGATGGTTGTGTGGTTGGAATAGGAGGGCCGTGTTGGCTGCAAACGGGACCCCGAAACTATAGGTGAGGTTGTACCAGACTCCATCGCTGTCCTCCCAGGTTGGGCCCTTCCTTTCTGGGACGTAAAACATTACCAGGGTGACATTGTTGTCTGGGTGTGTGGGCAGAAAAAGGTTGCGCCGATGTATCCTGATGTGACGCGAGCGTATGGTTGGGTGAACCCTTGGCCTAGGACCTCATACTGCCAGGCTGTACTGGTGAATGCTTGCCCTTGGTCCAGCCCCGGGAGTCCTAGCTTGGAAACCTGCCGAAACGGATGACAACTGGTCAGTCCTTTTTGCGTGCAGGGGGCAGAAACCCCCCGGGCTGCAGCACCCTGAAAAAGCGGAGCTCCTCACCTCATAAGGCACACTAAATTGCGCTAAGAATGTACGTACAGCCGCGCTGAGATCACTACCAAGCTGGTCTGCTGTATGCTCTACCAATCTGCTCAAAGAACCCCAGATCATAGCTGCCATCGCCACACAGGCCGTGTCGTGCTCGCATGTAGTTTGCTCTTTGATGGCACTTCTAAAGTTCCGGTAGGGGTACAGAATCTTGTGCATCCCTGGAATTGTATCAAAAAAAGAGTATGTCAGCAAAGAGTGTGATTTATCTGGGGAGGGGTCAAAAAAAAAAAGAGAGATGAGTGCGGGGGATTTCGGAACTCTGGAACCCACCCTTCGCCAGTGTTGCAGTATACCCAATTCCCATCCAAACCCCCCCTCCTTGCTTTTTTTGCCCCCTCTTTCCTGCCACCCAGTATTTGACGCAATCCTCGCAAATCTCATTGATGTGGTGGTGAAGCTCATCACCGTAGAGGTTCCTTACCACCATCGCAACCACCTCTCCGCGTTCGTTAATAAAGATATGGTTCTCTTCGTCGTTGGTTACTCCTGCTGGCCAATGGACCCCTTGGTCAAGTGCAATTGGCTCTGATTCGAATGTAGACCCCCAAGCCTTGATGACAATGCTGGTACTGCTCATGCTGAACATCTTGCCCTCGAATTTCTCTATTTGATCAGATACCAGACGTGGTTGAACTCGGGTAACTTTGAACTCTCCTTTCCAATGGAACTGAGCCCTGATCTGAGGGACCGAGATAAGTATGCGGATGGGTTCGTGCGGGTGGGTTGCATGCGGGCAGGTTGCGTGCGGGCGGGTTGCGTGCGGGTGTGGGTGGTTTTTTAGGGGGAGACCATGTAAAAATGAAATTAAATAAAACATGGAGATGGGTATTTCAGAAAAAGAGCATGAGTGAGTAAGTGAGTGAGTGAGTGAGTGAGTGAGCTGCATGCTGACGAGTTGCATGCCGACGAGTTGCATGCTGACGAGTTGCATGCCGACGAGTTGCATGCCGACGAGTTGCACAAGTTGCACAAAATTGCTCACGAAGGCTTGCTTCTGTTCCTTTTGAGACCTCTGCCACGCGATGCATTGACTCAACAGCTCAGCCATCAAAGGCATGCCCCACAACATCCGCCAGCCTTTCTTCATCTTGACCAGATGTTGCGAATAAAGTTGGCAGATCTCGCCGTAGAGCTGTGGACCCTAAGAAAAGCATGAGGTTAGGTCATGCTGGGGAAGTTTAAATAAACACAAGTAAATAAGTGGCAGCCGAGTGAGCAACCTACATCTACTATTGGCTGCTCCAAAAAGGCTACCGCGTACATAGCTGTGAGGTCTGTGAATTCCGAGATCCAAAGGGCCGCTGTGAGTTGTTGCTGGAATTCTCCCTCATCCCCGCCATCGCTATCGCCATCGCCACTGCCACTGCCGTCGCCCCTTTGGCTCTTGATGAGCAGCTTGTGTGCTGTCCATATGAGAAAGAATCTAACATTGTCAGCAGAGAGTGCATTTCCACCTCGAATACTCCCTCTTTTGACGATCATTGCAGGGTGAAAAATGAGTAAACTGGACCAACATACGAATTAAGTGCTGCTGTTTTGTTTGCTCATGATGCGGCAGGAAAGAACAAAGAAAAAGAACAAAGAAAAAGAACAAAGAAAAGAACAAAAGAAGAGAGGGAGCAAAAGGAAAGGCGGCACCTTTCTCCGATACTATTCATGTTACACAAGCTTCAAGCAACAGTTTTCGACACAAAGCAGAGGAAAGGTATTATAAACATGTCTTCGAGCAAGAGTTCCGACGGGTGTGCTGGGTCTGGGGGACCTGGGGCCTTTGGCTGGCAGCAGGTTGGAGGGGTTATGGCCTAGGAATGGGGGCCTTTGGAGGGTCGCTGAGCGGTGAGAGTGCTGGAGGAGGGCCAGTGTTGGGTGGGAAGGGAGGAGAGACTGGACACATGAGTTTTGCTGACAAGGTGAAGGGGAGTGGATGGCCAACTGGAAGCTGGGCTAGTGCTGCAGTGGGGAAGGGCAAGGCGAGCCCTGGTAGGGGGGGAGGTTCTCTGGCTGGGGGTATGGGCATAGGGTCTGGGGGTGCTGTAGCTGGGGGCAGGACTGCTGATGGCAGCGTGACGGCGAATCAGGAGAAAAAAAGAGATGTGACGGCTGATGGCCAGGGGGGGCAGGGGTTCCCGATGTGGAAGGGGGACCTGGCGGATGGTGTAATGGGGCTGGCGGTGGCCCCATTACTCAAGAAGTCGATTTTGGAGTTCGCGGTGACCTTGTGCTTCCGGGGCTTGGCAGTGATGGCAAGGATGGTTCTGGGGCTTGTCTCGAAGCAGGTGGCCGGGGTAGCTTCGGTGAAGTTTGTTGTGGAATGTGGAAGTTTGGAGAGAGAAGCTAACTGTTTATTGCTAATTCTTACGCGCTTTTATGTATCGCAATTAGTGATGTTTACATGATGACGTAGTCAAGGAAGGCTGCGCCACCATATATCGAGTTGTAACCTACATATTTCAATACTCCTGCTCAATGAGATATGCAAATACCCAAACTGCAATACTAAACTATAACCACTGCAAATCTCGCTGTAGTGTTCAGACCACTATCTAGAAACCGAAAAACATTCGAATTGCCTGCTTAAAGCTTGAAAATAGGTTGAAAAGTAGAGATGTGAACATTTGTAGATGAGCAATGTTGGTAGAAATCTGCAATGTAGTGATTAATGTTAAAGAAGCTTGCTGTCATTCTATTATCCTATCTCATCCCAAATTGTCCTTAATTACCAGCGTAGAGTACCATAATACCCATTCCTTGCATGCATAAGTCAAACTTTGCCTTTGGAAGGGCTTTAGTCAATGAATCTGCCATCATATATTCTGTTGGGGTGTATTCAAGGTGTATAGTGCCGTTTTCTACGCATTCACATATAAAATGATGCTATATGTCAATGTGTTTCGTTCTGGCGTGATGTATAGGGTTCTTCGCCAAAGCAATCGTTGATTGGTTATCTTGTTGGAGTAGTGTAGAGTGCCATTGCTCGTATCCCAGCTCCTTTAACAGTTCTCAAAGCCAGATAGCCTCCTTTGTTGCCGTTGACAACACTTGATATTCTGCTTGCATAGAGGATGTTGCTACTGAAGGTTGCTTATGCGTTTGTCACGAAATGGCTCCGTTGTTTACTTTAAAGATGTATCCAGTCGTAGACCTTCTGTCATCTAAATCGCCGGCCCAATCGGCATCACAAGAACCAAATAGGCGTGTAGTACTCCCGCTTTGCCCATTATCACCACTCAAACTGAGCATATAGTCCGCGGTTCCTTTGATGTACCTGAAAATTCGCTTGATTGCCGTCCAATGGCTATTGTCGTAGCATGAAGAATACTGCGCCGCTTTGTTTACTGCAAAAGAGATATCAGGTCTCGTCCCTTGCATAAGATACATGAGGGATCCCACGGCTTGTCGATAGGGGATGTCGTTTCCCTCAGGCATAGTGTCAGACTTCTTTAGTTTCACGAATGTTTCCATAGGTGTCCCGACTGGTTTGCATTCACTCATCCCGAATCGCTCAAGAATATTTCGAATGTATGTGGCTTGCGTTAGGTGTATAGCGCGCTCACACCTGTTACGTGTAATCGATATTCCAAGGAGATAGGACGCTTCGCCTAAGTCCGTCATTTTGAATTCCTGGCGTAGTGTAGCCTTTACGTCGTTGATTTCACTTGCCGTTCCGACTAAAATAATATCGTCAACCCAAATTCCCAGGTATACCGTTCCTGAGGATATATGTCGGGTGTATATGTATGAATCGGCTTCACAATACTTGAATCCATCGTCTAGGAGATATCCATCGATCTTTCGATTCCACAACCTTGCCGCTTACTTGATTCCGTAGAGCCCTTTGCGTAATTTACATACAAGCTCATTTCCGTCGTTGTCATATAGTTCATATCCTTGTGGTTGTCGTATGTATAACTCCGTGTCTATGTCACCGTTCAAGAATGCTGTCTTTACATCCATTTGGTATATTTCATAGTCATACTTGGCTCCAATCGCAAGAAGTATTCTAAGCGAAGTCAACTTAAATACCGGGGAAAATGTCTCGTCGTAGTCTATGCCGTAGCCTTGCGAGTATCCCTTTGCTACAAATCGAGCCTTATACCATTCTACGTTGCCATTAGCCTTACGCTTGATCTTGTAGACCCACTTTGATCCTATAGCTTGTCGCTCTGCTGGAAGGCTTACTAGATCCCAAGTGTTGTTTTCGATGAGCGAACTGTACTCCTCGTCCATAGCCTTTCTCCACTCCTTCTTATCATTTGAGTGAATGGCTTCGTCGTAGTGTGCTGGCTCACCGATCGTTGCTATGTAAGCACATTCACAGGCATAGTTCACGTGATATTGTTTGCGATGAGATGACTTGGGTGGGTTCCAGTAATTTCCCAGATCCGCTTGGATTTCGTTATCCATCCCAGATTTGCGCTTCTTCTTACCCTTCGAAAAGGTATCCTCTTCGTCATCCTCGTCCGTAATTTTCATTATCCTTGGTTCTTACAACTTCATTTCTGTTTGAATGGGTTGCGTTTTCGCTGGCGTAGGTCCCAAGGATGTCTTTGGCATAGTCTTTCCGGGTGTAGATGTTGTTCTGCTAGCCTTTGCAGTTGGCGTAGATGTCGCTGGCTGTATCATCGAATTCACCGTCGGATTTGAGATAGGAATTTCCATGTAGATTTCCTGCTTAGTCTCTTTGAACTGTACGTCACGTAAAATGATCATACGTCATTTCTGCGGGTTCCAAAGTCTGTATCCCGCTCCATTGTATCCAAGGAATATATGCTTATCTGCCTTAGGTTCGAACTTGCCTCGGTTGCCACCTTTGTCCAGAACATATGCCTTGCTTCCGAATATGCATAAGTGTGAAATGTCAGGCTTGGATCCACTCCATAATTCCTCAGGGGTAAAATTGCTGTCATTCCTGGATTGCTTGCCAGGATCCTTGCTTAGAGCTCGAGAGAAATAACGATTTCGAATATATGCTGTCATATTCACCGCTTCTGCCCAAAAGGACTTCGGTAAGCCGGCCATATTCATCATCGTTCTAGCCATTTCCACTACTATTCGATTGAATCGTTCCACCAAGCCATTTTGCTGAGGTGTATAAGGGGCTGTCATAGAGTGCTATATACCGTTCTTCTTCAAGAAGTGTCTGAAACCTTTGTTGACGTATTCTTTGCCGTTATCTGAGTATAGGGTTTGTATTCTACGTCCCGTCTCGTTCTCCACGGCTGCCTTGAATTCCCGGAATTTGTTGAATGCCTCGTTTTTCCCCACAATGAGATATATGTAGACTTTGCGTGTATAATCATCAATGAATGTAATAAAATACTTCTTCCCGGAGTGTGATGCCATTCGCATGGGGCCACAAATATCCGTATGAATCAAATCGAGAATGCCGGCTGCTCGCTTCGTTCATTCCTGAAAAGGTTGCCGGGAAGCCTTGTTTGCCATGCATCCATCGCAAAAGAAATCCGGTGGCATATAGTCCAGTAAACCGTACACGGACTTGCTCCTTATCATCCGTTCCAGGCTTGTTTTACCGATATGTCCTAAGCATTCATGCATTATACGCCAGAAATCCTCTCCTGTCGTAGTTGCAGAATATGCAGATGTAGCACCACTCGGCATGCTGTTGATTGCGTATAGATTCCCCTTTCTCGATATGTATATTAACTCCTTATTGTTCTTCAGATTGATTACCGTTACACCGTTCGGGTGTATATTTACTCCTCTATCCCCACAAGCCATCATCCGGCCTATCGAGAAGAGGTTCTTGCCTATATCTGGAACGTATAGTACGTCCACGAAGGTGCCTGAAGGTTCATCAATGTTTCCATATAGATATATGCCTACGTTGCCTTTCCCTTGAGCATAAATGACGTTATTGTCGCCTAGCTTGATAGGTATGGGATGCTCGAACTTCTCATATATAGAGAACCACTCCCGGTGAGCTGTCATATGCTGTGTTGCGCCCGAATCCATGAGCCAGACCTCTTCGCTGCATGCATAAGCGCTGTTCGGTGTATAGCTTACATTTGCACTGGTGCCGACGTTGATATCACTATTTTTCACTGTCTGAAAAGTGTTTTGTTGACCAGGATTTGTAGATGTCGAACTGGTGGAATTGCATCTGCAACTGGCAGTTGGTTCCGAATTTCCTCCTATTTCAATGGTTTCTGCATATGGATAGGTTGCTGCTTCTGCGAAGAATAGACCTCCGCCACTGCTGTTCTCGTTGTTGGTGTCCACCGTGTTTGCCTGCCGTTGTTCTTACTGTTGGTCACCCTTTTCCTTCTTCTTGCGGTTGCAGTCCTGCTCACGATGTCTACGCTTATTACAGTAAAAGCATTTACTGTCGAATTTCTCATGTTGCTGGCCTCGACCTTTGTTCGGCTTGCCTTTGCCTCGTCCATGTGCTCCACCATAGAATGCTTTCTCGTCGTATTCCTCATTAGTGTTGTTGCTGCCTAGCCTTGTTTCCTCGTTTAAAAGGCTTGTGACGATGTGCTTATAATCTGATAATCTGCCGGATTCCCTCATAGCAGTGACAACCACGTTGTACGCTTCGAGAAGGCCTCGTATAAGAGCCAGGACCTTGTCTTCATCCTTGATGGTGTCCACCAGCATAGATGTAAGGGAATTCACTTGATTCGCCAGCTCGTCGACTCGATTGGCATAGTCCCGGATGCTCTTCTTGGACTTAATTCGAAGATTGAATAGTTGCGCCTTTAAGTGGAATCTGTTTGACGTGGATGCCTGTTGATGGTGATTGCGTAAAATCTCCCAGGCTTCATTCGCCATCATAGCATTGATTATCAGCTTTATTTGCGTATTCGAAAGGGTGAACATAATCTCTCTTAGCGCTTTGCGATCTTTCGTGGTGTCGTATGTCGTTACTTGTGTCTGTGGCTTCCAGTAGTCCTTCAAACCGCATTCTTCAAGGAGATTCTTCATATGATACGCCCATATGGCATAGTCCTTACCGTTAAAGACAGGAATCGTCCTCTTTACCATTGACATTGGCGCCACTGCTGGAATGTTCGTCATCATGGAAGCGAAACCCGTTCCAGCTGTGTTTGTGTTACCAGGACTTGGCGGCGTGCTGCTTGCACTGCTTGAACTAGTAGCCATTGTATAGCGTAGTGTAGCATATGTGTAAGAGGGGTGTATAGCTGCTGACTGGGGCTCATAACCTGTTGTGGAATGTGGAAGTTTGGAGAGAGAAGCTAACTGTTTATTGCTAATTCTTATGCACTTTTACACGTCGCAATTAGTGACATTTACATGATGATGTAGTCAAGAAAGGCTGCGCCACCATATATCGAGTTGTAACCTACATATTTCAATAAAGTTCTTGAAGGGGCTGGAGGGGGTCAAGGTGGGCTTTGAAGAGGCTAGTCTACTGGATGAGGCACTGAAGAATGGAGTCGTGGTTGGGGAGGTAGTGGTCCCCATGGTGTGATGCTTACGATGGGACCCCAGGGTGGTGCAGCTTCTGGTGAAGGGGGTGCCCATGGTGACTAAGGAGGAGACTAGGAAGAGGGTGGAGGAGGTGATGATTGAGTATGGTGATGTGGTGGATGTCAGATTTCAGGTGTGGGAGGGGATGGTGATCAGGACCGGCAACGTTGATGTCAGGATTAGGCTGGCAGGAAAGGAGGCCACAGGGAAGACGAGTGACTGGCCCTCGGTGCTGATGTGGGGGGCCGTGGTCTGTAAGGTGTCGAGGGTGAAAGGGAGTGAAGTGGAGGAGGAGGACTTATTGGAGGCACTGGAGGAGTTGAGTGGTGCTGTGGAGAGGAGGGCGGCAGCCTGGAAACTGTATGAGGAGTCAACACATCTGGAGATTGTGGGCGGGAAGTGGATCCGTATGGATAAGAAGCAGTGGGAGCGGGCCCAGGGATGCAAGAGATAGAGGGAGCTGTTGGCGGGCATGACTGGAGGAGTGATGAAGAAGTCGGTCGGTGCTGAAGAGTCTGAGGGTGCTAAGGCCAGTGTTTGGGCTGGTAATGGCAGAGAGGTGGAAGGGGTGAAGGAGGCAGGGACTGGAGGGAGGCTGGATAAGGACCCATTTGCTGATGGTACCTTTGAAGTGTGGGAGCTGGAGTTGGATGCCACCCCTCCCCCACTTATCAGGAGGGGCCCCATTGGGAAGAGAGGGCAGGCGGAGGATACACAGATGCAGGGGGCCCAGCAGGTGCGATTTGGGGTTCCTGATGCAGGGCAAGGGGGTCAGGTGGTGGCGGTTGGTGAGGACGAACTGGTGGATGTCCCTGAGGAGGAGTGGGATGAGGCTGCCAGTGTAGGAGCTGATACTATGATGTTGGATGCAGGGCGGCCGGGGACTCCAGGAGGGAAGGAGGTGGGGAATCTGTTGTGGATGTGCAAGGTGATGGACAACCTCACGGCAGATGCCTTGGGAGAAGTGGACCTGCGGGCAATGCCAGAGGAGCATTGGGTAAGGATTCTTCGTGGTGATGCACTGAAGGTGGAGATTCTGGGTATCTTCATGGAGGAGGAGGGGTATGAGGTTGATGAGGTGCAGAAGGCAGAGCTTGGGGTGGTTGCTGGTGAATGGGCGGTATACTGCTGGGTAGAACATCATGGGTTGCAGCTCTGGCAGGAGGCCTGTCTGGAGTATCGTGAGGAATTTGAGGAGCACGAAGATGGGGCTATGGTAGAACTTCTGGGAGCTTTGGCAGCACAGGAAGCAGGGGAGAGGGAACTGGCAGCTGAACATGACTTGGACGTGGTGCAGGAGGAGCGGAATGCGGACTTGTAGAGGATGAGGCCATGATATAACATTATTCCTTATGAACAGTACAACCAACATTTTCTCCTTGAATGTGAATGGGTTAAGGGGCTCTGGGCAGCATAAGAACATTTTTACTTGGCTCAAGGGATTGGAGGCTGATCTCTTTTTACTACAGGATGTTTGATGTGAGGATGAGGATGATCAGGTAGAGTGGACTAGGGAATGGGGAGGGGCTACCACTTGGTTTGGAAAGGTAGCAATTTTGGTGAGGAAGGGTAGAGGTGACTTGGGGGGAATCAGGAGCTGGGGTGATAGATTGGTCTGGGGCGATTGACATCGACCAGGGTGGGAATCGGTGAAGGTGGGCTCTTGTTACTGCCCTGCAGCTAGGGGTGAGAGGATTGCATGGATTGGGGGGCTGCTGGAGGAGGGTATTCTCTTGGAGGAAGGGGTTGATGTGCTCGGTGGAGACTTTAATATGGTTCAGGATCAGCGTCTAGATAGGACTGATGGAGGGAGAAATACTGGGGGTAGAAGTGGAGGTCTGGATACTTGGGAGGAGGTGGAGACATTGAGCTCCTTGGGGGATATGGGCAGAATGAGGTGGGGTAATGCTAGGGTCTACACACACTGGGTGAATGGCTTGGGTACAAGGATAGACTGGATTCTGATGGCGGAGTGCTGGGGGGCAGATGTTTGGAGGGCACTGGAAGTGGAGTGGTGCCCATGGTCTGATCATTGGGGACTGTTGGGACAGGGGCAGTTTAGGGGGAGTGGAGATGGACCCGGACATTGGCGCCTTAACTCCTCCCTGCTGGCTGAGAAGGGGTTGTGGGAATTGTGGGAGGAGGATATTCAGGTAAAGGTTTTTACCTGGGGGCGTGAGGGTTTGTCAGTGGCTGTCCGCTGGATGAGATTGAAAGAGGCTGCGAGGGTTTATTGGGGAGGGGCTGGTAGAGAGGCTGGGAGGTAGCAGAGGAGGCGCACGAGGTATGCTACCAGTAGGTTGAGGAGACTCCAAACAGATTGAGCAGATCTGCTCACTGTTGAAGGGGTGGAGGATTGGAGGGTCAAGAGGGCGAAACTGGAGATAGTGGAGTTACAACGGGTGTTGAGGGAAGAGGAGGAGACTTGTAAGAGGGTTGCTTTTTAGGGTAACCATTACGTAGTTCTGGAAGAGTTTTCTAGAAGTTCTGGATATTCTGGAAGACTGTTTTCTTATGGTCAAGATCAATTTCGTATGGAGTACATCCTCTACACTTATTGATTTCAAGATCGGGTTGATGTCTCAACCAAAGTCCTTTCAATGGACTAGTTCTGGATATTCAGGATTTTCTGTATTTCAGGAAGTTCAAGAAACTAAGGCCAGCTTAGTTGAATTGGCGTATCACTGCAGACAATACCCAATTAGGAAATTTCGTGATGGGGTTAGGAGTAGGACCTAACGGGGAGCGGATTTACTTAAGAGTGGTTTGTGGGTTATTAAATAGATTTATTCTCTATTCATGATATTGCTATACTAGGAGTAGTTGTGTGGGGAATATTGGGGAAGTGCTCAGGAGTTGTGTTCGGATTGTTCAGGTCTGAGATTCTGAGGTCTGGGGGAGGGGGTATT
Organism: Jimgerdemannia flammicorona; assembly: GCA_003990745.1. Lineage (NCBI taxonomy): Eukaryota > Fungi > Mucoromycota > Endogonomycetes > Endogonales > Endogonaceae > Jimgerdemannia > Jimgerdemannia flammicorona. The sequence continues at coordinate 11,691 of RBNI01006092.1, forward strand.
TATACTAGTGAGGGGCTATCTGGACTATGCTAAATATGGATGTAGCACTAAGTGCTTTGC
>RBNI01006093.1:0-11749 GCA_003990745.1 Jimgerdemannia flammicorona
ACTTTACCATTTATTACTCATTCAGTTTATCAAGATATAATTATAGTATCCTAACTAACTATCTAATCCTCTGAGAGAAACTCCCCCCCCCTCCATACCTTCATGATTAAATATCATCTTACCATCCCTCACTACAACTTTCTCACTACTCTGCCCATATATCTTCTCTACTAAGCAGTATAAACAACTTTCTTACAGACTCTTTCCCAGCCATCAACCCAATAAGACATCTCTCATTAATTCTTCCTATCTCATTAATTACTCTCCCAAACTCAACTGCCACTCCTCTTTAAAAACAAACAACCAGTATTCAGCCAATCCCACCTATATAGCTAAAATCCACCTAATAGTGAGCCACATATTTCCAATCCTACTCACCAATCTATCTCTCAAATTCTCCCATCAATCTCTCTCATCATCCCTCCTCCTCACAATATCCAATCTATTCCAAATTACTAACCAAAAGTCTCTAAGTATCTCACACTCTTCTAGCCAATGTTCCAGCATCTATATAAACTCCCCTTTCTGCTATATATTATAATACTCCTGATAGTCAAATTGTCCACCTTCCACAAGGTGGCCTGAATGAAAGTTGAGCATAACATTCCTCCTCAGTAAGTATCACTATACTACTCAGAACTTAGGTAGCAGCCAGTACCATACCTCAGTACTTTAGGACCAGACTTCCTCTCAGTCTCACCTTTTACCAATACCTGCTGTCTGCTAGTCACTAGACCATATATCCTGTCCTAACCCTCTCTGGTACTCCACTCCATCACTAATATCGAAATCAACCAGTGAAGTACCCCCAATAACACTCAATCCCATCTTTATATTGCTGGGTCCCATAGTATCTCTCTCTCAGCTCTCTGCTAGTAAAGACTAATGCAGTGTTCCTCATCAACTACTCTCTACTAGAAGTCCTTATATCACATGCACTCACTGCCCCTAAGCCCAACTAAGGACAGTAGATCTCCTGAGGAGCCTCTTAGTGAAAATCTCATCTCTCAGACCTTTTGCATCAGAGAAACCCAGCTGTCTTCCCTTAGTTCCACAGCCTCTTTAGCTACTAAACTCTCAGATAATATAGCCTCTTTGGAAAGTTAACTAGCCCAAGACCTTCTCTATTTACTAGTAATGATAGAATTTTCCAGCTAATCTGAATCTACCTCCTAGCCCAGCTCTAGTTCTTGACTAGCTTCAATAGTCTCTTTACTACCCAGGCTGGAAATTCCAAATAATATGCCAAATACCATAGCTTCAGAAGCCAGTAGACATTCAGGATTGAAATATAATCTACTAAAGAGATATAACAGTCACCTCAGCTATATAGGGCCTCTCCCTAAGTAACTATCTACTACTTCTACCAAGTTCTAGGTAGGACTGATATCCTTTGACTTAACTAATACTCCTGTAATCTTTCAGACTCTGATGAATACTGTCCTATATCTATATTTAAATAAATTTGTTATTATCTATATTGACAACATCTTAGTCTTCAGCAACCTCTAGAAGAATATCTTAAATATCTTAAAGTAGTACTACTGAAACTCTGAGAAAACCAACTCTATACAAAACTCAGTCTACAATCAAGAAATGACCTAGACCCAAGAAGCTGAAAGACCTCTAGTCATTCCTAAGACTGGCAAACTATTATAGGCGATTTATTGAGAACTTTGTCAAAATTGCTACTACTCTTATCCAACTGACCAAGCATAGTAAAAAGGAAGGACAACTCTGGACCACAAAGTAAGAAAAAGACTTTAACAATCTTATTAAATGGGGATCTAAGCAAGATATAACTTTTTAAGCCGTAAAAGATACCCTGATAACCACTCTAATAATTCAAGGAATAAATCCTGCTCTACTATATGAAGTTACTACTGAAGTCTCTGATCTAGCTCTTAGAGTAGTACTTATATAAGAAGGATATTCAGTGGTCTATCATTCTTATAAATTCAATGTTGCTGAAATCAACTATATCATTTATAAGAAGAAAATTTTAGCTATCATAGACACTTAGATCAAATGATGTCTATACCTTAAAGAAGTACACTTTACTATATTAATAGACTACAAATCATTGATCAATATCAAGACCCAGGCTACTCTTTCCTAAAAGCAAGCCAGATAGATGAAAGTTCTTACCAATTTTAACTATAAAATTCAATACTACTCTGAAAAAGAAAATATTGTTACCAATGCAATCTCCAGATCACTAATGAAAGAAGTTATATAAACTCTTATCTTGGTTACCAACTCTATCATAGAATAAATTATTACAGTATGTGATGATGATAAGAAACTTAAGTACTCTAATAAATCCTAAACAGTGATAATATTACTAAGTACTCCCAGTATCATCAATACCCATTGAAGGACAATGCTATCTATTACAAGAATAGATTATATGTTTCTAATAATTGAGATCTCTAAAGAAATATCCTGTTTGAATATCATAATATCCCTATAGTTAGATATCAAGAATTTGATAAATACTATGAAGTTATTTCCCAAAACTTCTATTGGCCCTATATGGCAGACTAGTTAAAGACTTACATCACTTCTTGTGATACCTGCCAATGTAACAAGTACTTAACTCTAGCAAAACCTAAACTATTCTACCCTATTCCAGTAATTGAGAATAAATCTCTATAGACTTCATTGTATAACTACTCTGAACCAAGAATGGGAAAGATGCAATTATTGTCTTTATAGATTATTTTAGCAAACAAGCCCTCTTTCCATCTATTGCCATAATTACAAAAGCACCTGAACTTATTATACATAGAATTGACAACATCTTCTACTATTATGGTCTTACTAAGATTATTATTAGTAACTAAGATCCAAAATTTACCAGTTACTTTTAGAAAGCCCTATACTCACACCTTGGAATAAAACTAGCACTATCTATAGTTATTTATCCTGAAACTGATAGATAAGCCAAAAGGATAAACTGAACTCTAGAGCAAATGTTAAAAACTTTATTTTCTATAGATAAGATGATTAATATAAATACTTTACTATAGTCAAGTTTGCCTATAATAATGGCAAACAAGCTTCTCTTAGAATAATTTCATTCTTTGCTAATATAGGACAAAATCTGAACTCTCTTCTGACTCTTATCAGAACTACAGTTGAATCCTCCACTATTGAAGCTATTGAAGAATTTATACTCTGAATATAAAATCTGAGCCAAATTATAATTAAAAACTCATCTTGAGCTCAATATCAACAATCTCAGTATATCTATAAGCACTGCTGAGAAGAAACTTTTGATATCAGTGAAAAAGTTCTAATAGATATCTAAGGATACTATGTTGATAATCTTAAATACAGATCAATAGTAAGTTCATTGAACCATTTGAAGTTATTATATAAGTTTCTCTAACATCTGACAAACAAGTACTGCCAGATACTATCAAGATTCACCCTGTCTTCTTTGTTTAACATCTCAAGTAATATAATGAAAATAGTAATGAACTATTCCTAAATTGAACTATAAAACTACTAGTATCTATTATTATTAATAATTAGGAAGAATATGAAGTCAAACAAATTCTCAACAAATATAGCCACAAGAAATACTCAGAATATCTTGTTAAATAGAAAGGTTATCCAATTTATGATACCATATGAGAACTCAGAACAAATCTCCAGAATACTGCTAATTTAGTTCAAGAATATAATTCTTTGAATAACTTATACAAATACTTCAACACTTATCATTCCCATACTATATATTATTCACTGTTAAAAGTACTCTTATAATTATCATGAATAAGATCAAGAACTCAGCTACACTTTAGCAAATTAAGACAAAAGAAATACTAACTTTCTAAAAAAAAATAGCAAAACTAAAAGCCAGCCTATTCTCCTCATACCACTGATGGGAAACAAGATGTAGATATTTAAGAAGATTTCTTAGAGAAAATTCTCCAGCAGTAAATGACATCAGAATTACTTCCAGTATATAGTATTGAACATATGACCCTTTAATATATAAATTTAATATATTAGTATAAGCATACTACTTTCTGAGAAAAAAGAATATTACCAGACTTTTGACCATCCAAATGGTATAACCAAACCAGACCAAATTAGAAGAGCTCAACAAAAATGTCAAAAACTAAGAAGGGGAGAGTTGTAAGTATACAATCTCTGGTAAGGTAGAATTCTATTATAAAGATATGGAGAAAGTCCTTCTCAGAAGATTGGGTAGTGGGTTGGGATATTGTAAATTATATCTTAATAGACTGAATAGATAATAAATGATAAAGTCTAATTGACTATAAAAAAAAAAAGTATATAATCTCTAAGCTACTAAAATCACATCTCTGTTAGAACAAATCTGAAAATCATATATAAGATCATGAAGCTAAGTCTAACTAAAGTTACAGATAATAAAGCTGAGCCAAATTAAAGTCACAGAATATAAGATATACAGAAATGGAACCTTATCAATTAAGACCAAAAGTATATATACTGAATATATAGTATATTGAAATGAAGAAACACAATAAATTAAAACCATAATCACAACTCTCAAATATATATTCAAATATGATCACTAAATTCTACAACTATATCTATAATAATATTTGGAATACCATTGTCAACTGTACTACAGTGCTTCTATCTCTCATGAATATCTATAGCCTAGCACTTTTTTATTTCATAAAAGCTCAATAGAATATTCTGAACATACTTAGTGAGATCTACTAAATTGAACAAATCTTAAGCTACTATCAGATTGATCACTTTCTGAAAGATATAATTAACCACCACTATGATACAGATATTATCAAAATGCCTTAATATCAGAAACTTATTATCTATAAATACTGAGAACTCTTTTATAAGTACAGTACCTTTATTTCCCACCTTTGAGTCACTTCTCTGAAATAGTTACTATACTGACCTATAGCCAAATAAATAATATGATATAAGAACTCAACTATAAATACATCAAGTATATCTAAACTACAGACAGATCCTTCCTATACCTAGTGAACTATATCTTACAAATACTCTAAGTTGGATATACTATAAAAGACATCTACAATACATATAATCCAGTTTAATAATAATAAAGCAAAAGATAACAATCTCTCTAATATAGATATGATCTTCAGCTAAGGATTCCTACCAATTCTGATTATCCTGTCAATATTACTGGTAAATTTATAATAGTTTATAACCACTTACAAGATCTATTAGAATAATTACCACTGGAATGAGTACCAATCTACATTTATATCTGACTACTTCAATTATAATAAAGAGACCAGAGAATACAATCTATATCTCAGACAACTCTTAAGATAGAAGCAAAAACTTTATCTCCCAAGTATGAGCAATATGAAGAACAGCTACCAGCTTACTATAACTCTATAACAAATAGTACCATAAACTACTAAAGGTATGCTGACAGTGAATCTGATGAAAGTGAAGATAAAACAGCCCTTTTCCAACTACTAACACTATATCTAGTATATGAAACAGATGTTACTATCCTATAGGATGATAACTTTATTTCAATATACTACTATATAAATAAAGTGACATAATCCAAGAACCACTCTTTCTAGATGACTACTTTATCAGAGATGATATTATCAATAGTGAGCTTATTGAAGAATATCCAGATAGTATCTAAACTTATAAATAGCTTAGTAGTATTAGTATAGTTAGATTAGCTCTATACTATATAACTGTGTCAGTTAATCTTTAGATATATCAGTTCACATCTTGTACTACCTAACTATATTCTGACTCATCAAAGTACTAAAGTATTATACTCATATTTAGCATAGTCCAGTTAGTCTCTCATTATTATAAATATCCCTTCTCCAGATCTTAGAAATCTAGACAAGAATACAACTGAGAATCAGATGAACACTTTTCCACAAATATTTTTTCACATACTACTCCTAGTATTAGCCAATAGCAATATTATTATTAGTGAATAAATCTATTTAATAACTCACAAACTACTCTTAAGTAAACTCATACTATATTAGGTCTTACTTCTAACTCGATCTAAATATTTCCTAATTGAGTATTATCTACAGTAATATACCAATTCAACTCAGCTGGTCTTAGTTTCTTAAGCTTTCTAAAAGATGAAAAATCCTGAACATCTAGAATAAGTCTGAGAAAGGACTTTAGTTGAGATATTAACTCAATCTTAAAATCAATAAGTATAAAGGATATACTCCATATGAAATTAATCTTGACCTTAAGAACACAGTCTTCCAGAATATTCAGAACTTTCAGGAAACTCTTCTAGACTATATAACAGTATCTTAATAAAGTACCCTCTTATAGTGGACTTATATGTCTTCTTCTATTCTTGTGAGTTCAAAGTATTAGTCTAACTAGAAGATCTATATATCTATAGTTAGTCCTTCTTAGTAACTATCAAAGATATCTTTGAGTGACTTGAAGCTAAAATGTAGTAGCAGGATATTATGTAGCTACAGTTCTTGTTTTCTGATAGTCTATTTGTACTTGAAGTAGTCAGATCTGATATACCATAGAGGTAATTATTTTTTTTAAATTAACTTAAGTTTCTGTACTATCTGCTTCTTCTATGGCAGAGGGGTCTGAGTGGTAAGCTAGTTCTCTATAGTTTATTTAGACTTGAATGACTAGTTGAGACTGGTTTCCAAATTTACATAATTTTTCTTAATAAGATAAGATATAATAACACTACTGTAATTAAGTATAATAGTTCTAGTTTCTTTAAGAGAAAGTAGCTAAGACTGGTAATTCTAATGGGCCTAAAGTAGCTCAAAGAAATACTTATAGGTTTAAGTATTCTTTAATGAAAATATTCTGAGCTTTATTTAAGTAGAGAACAAGGATATTGATATAAGATCTGAAAGAAAGATCTGAAAGAATTTTGAAAAAAAAAAGTAAGACCAAGAAATAGATTCTCAGCAAAGATGACTAATAGAATTCTACAATATTCTAAAAGGTTCTACAACTAGATACTTGATATTGCTTAATATAGAGTAAAGACAAAAATATTCTAGTAATATCTTAGTACTAAGAGAAAATTTCTAGGCACTCAGAAAGTGCTGAAATATGGTAGAATATTCAAGAAATGATAAGAAAAACTACTAAGACTAAAATATTACTACGAAATTGTTATACATATCTAGAAATTATTTGGCAATAACATAGATAACTGCTTTAATATCTCTATATAGGATATACTGACATATCTTTCTGCAGCCTAGATAGTAGTTGGTACTAATTCTGTTATAGGATTGGGACTCAGCCAGTACTGTATCTAATAGTTCTTAATAATTTCTTTCAAACTCTAGCAGGTATCAATTGTAAGAACTGTAGAAGAGGAACTTCTATCTTTATATTTTAAATCTTTTACCAGACTTCATTATAGATATTTTAGAATATAGTTTTCAGAGAGTACTTCTTCTTAGATTTTGAGACTATTGACTCTCATTCTTTCTGTTCTATTTCTTTATCCTCAAGGGGTAGTTCTTTTGTTTAGAGACAAAAGGTAACAGAGACTAAAGAGGTGTTTCAATCTGCTCTTTTTTGTCTTCTCCATCATCTTTCTAGATAGTTCTTCTGCTTATATATCTAGATGACCTTCCTACTGATCTCTTTCTTTTCTCAACAGAGAAGACTATCTTCTTAGTGATAATCTTGATTGAAAAAAAAAGTTTAGATCACATAGTCTTTACTGTTGCTTTTTACTCAAAGTCTTTAATAGAATAAACTTCAGTCTTCTTATACTGGATTCTTTTTCTTTGATTTAGTATCTTTAAGTCTCTTTAGTTACTTCTTCTGCTATTATAACTATAGTATAATATTTGAACTATCTACAATAGAAACATTAGACTTGAGCTCTGTCTCAGAGTAGATATCAGCTTCTACTTATAGCTGGTAGCTCTGTTGTCTCTAAGTAGGTAGTCTTACTTCTTTTATAGTATATAATCTTTATTGTCTTATAGAAAGCTCTGATTTTTTACATATAGTAGATTTTCAATTTGTCTAACCAATTGATCTAGTTTGGATCTAAGATCCTAGATTTCATTTTTTACTTCTTGACTGACTTTCCATCTTTTGGTTTTCTATATTCTTGAAGAAGTCTTATAGGGTTTCAACTAAGAGGTCTTTCTTATTATCTTTCTTATTAAGATCACATAACATAGTTTCTTATCTGATATTAAAAAATCCTTAAGTTACATCTATTTGTTCTTCAGGTCTTCTGATGCCTAGGATACAAATATGCTGGACAATTTTTATGAAAATCCCATTCATGAAGATCATTTGACCTATAATGTTCTAATTAGTAGTATTGAATCTAATAGTATATATTCTTTTCTAGATTCTATTGAAAAATACTCTTAATGATTTTCTGAGATTCATTCTCATCTCTATGATGGATTCTTGGACTTTGTAGTAGGTTTCATTTTCTGTATATTTTTTAATAAGTCAGTGAGTCATGGCTTCATATTCTCTATTACAAGATCTTGCTGTCTGAGTGACTGTTTTAAGATCTGAGTATATATCATTTGCTGCTTAGTTGAAAATTCCTTTGACTGGTTCTCTGAGTTAGGCTTACTTTAGAGCTACAATTCCTCAATTATATTAAGAAATTCTCATGGATCTTCTTTTAAGTATCTTATAAAGGTTGATATTAGAGTGACCATTTTATCATCAGTGCCTTCTAGTTCTGATTTGTATTCTAATTTACTTTCTGAGTATTTATTGAGCTTAGAATGCTTGGGTATCCTGATGATAGTATTATTGATCTTGAGCAAAGTACAGTAGGTCTGGATATTCTTAAGAATACTGAGCTGGGAAGATCTACTATCTAGATAGTAGTGAGATTGATAGAACTTTTGCAGAAAACCAATATTAGACAATATGATCTTCAAATTCTTTTGCAAGTTTATTGAAAGTTTGAGCTTAGTCTTTTGTATTCTCTGGCTATATCAGATCTCATAGTAGTAAGTCTACTAGCACTTCTGGGGTATTTACAAGCTAAACTCCTAGTGATTGAGCTGATACTGATTGATTCTGTATTATACTAGCTTCTTATTGAGATTTTTCTAATACTGAGTAATTAGTAAGTCTGGAGGTAATTACTTCTCTTTCTATCCAAATGCTAAAAATAACTTATTCTCTTATAGTGATAGAGATTAGTACGTGGACGCATCTTTCACCAGTACCATTCGGGTAACACAAGACTCAGACAATACTTTCAACAACATCTTCAAGTATTGGTGCTATCAAGATGGCGAGCAACTTGCATTCTGGTGAGTGTACTGGGCAGGGGGGCCCCAGTGCCTTTGACTGGCAACATGTGGGGGGGGGTCAAGGTGCTGGTCTTGGCATGCCGAGTGCTTTGATAAGGGGATGTGGGGCTGGAGGTTGTGGCAGAGGAGGTGCAAGGCCACATGGGGGAGGGAGGATGACCTTCGTGGATAAGGTCAGGATGGGGAAGCAGGTGACTGGACTGGATGGCTGGCTGGAGCTGGGGAAGGCAGCTGCTACCTTGAATGGTAAGGAGGCCTCTTCACTAGAGGGGCAGCATAGTGGGGCTGGAGGTGTGTGGGCTGAGGCAGTGACTATTGATGGTGGTGTGATGGGCAATCTGAAAAAAAATCCAGATGTGATAGCTGATGGGGGATCTGGACAGGGGAGCGGCGCAAGACCCGGGGGCCTGGCTGATGGTGTGATGGGCCTGGTGGTGGCCCTATTACTCAAAAAATCTCGATCGGAATTCGCCGTCATGCTGTGCTTCTGTGGCTTGGTAGTGATGGCAAAGATGGTGCTGGGGCTGCTGGCTAGTGAGGTGAAAGGTGCAGCCTCGGTGAAGTTTTTAAAGAAGCTGGAGGCAGTCAAGGTGGGGTTTGAAGAGGAGGGTTGGCTACTAGAGGCAGTGGAGAAGGGTGTGGTGGTTGGAGGGATTTCAGTGCCGATGGCGAGGTGTATGCGCTGGGATCCCCGAGTGGTTCATCTGGTGGTGGCAGACTTGCTGACAGTGAAAAAGGAGGAGGCGAGGAGGCTGGTCATGGATGTGGTGAAGGAGTATGGTGAGGTGGTCGACATTGGGTTCAGGATATGGGAGGGGACTGAGCTCAGAACAGGCGATGTGGACATCAGGTTGAGGCTGTTTGGGATGGAGAATATGGGGAAGGCTAGGGACTGGCCAGTGGCATTGAAGTGGGGCCCAGTGGAGTACAAGGTCTCGAGTGTGAAGGGGTCAGAGGAAGAGGAGAAGGACCTGCTGGAGGTGCTTAAGGACCTAGCTGGGGCCATGGAGAGGAGGCAAAGGGCTTGGAGGGCTTACGAGGCTAGGATGGTAGTGGAGGTGATCGAGGGCAAGAAGGTGTGAATGGACAAGGTGCTTTGGGAGAAGGTGAAAGGGAGACAGCTGCAGAAGAACTTGTTGGCCAGTTTGAATGGGGGTCGAAGGGCCAGGGCTATGGAGGAGGGTACAGGAGTGAGTGCTAGCATCTGGGCAGAGGAGGTACAGCAAGGGGGGAAGACGAAGGAGAGTGGGGGACAGGGACAGGAGGTGGCCGTAGTGGACATGGCGATGGTGGAAGAAAATCAGATCCAGTATGGTGTTCCCGAGGTGGGAGAGGGGGAGCTGGAGGATGTGTCTGAGGATGGTTGGGATGAGTCTGTACAAACTGAGGAGAGGAAGGAAGGGGAGGCGGATTTGGTGCAGGCAGCAGAGGTAGTTGAAGGGGAGAAGTGGCTATTGAGGTTGCTGCAAAACGTGGCGGCTGAGGAACTGGGTGAGATTGACTTCCGGGTGATCAGTGAGGAATTCTGGGGGCAAGTGCTGCGAGGGGAGGAGGTCATGAGGAAGTTGAGAGATGAAATGATGGCAGCTCTTCTGGAGGTAGAGGAGTATGAGGTCACTGAGGCTAGGGAGGCAATGCTCTTGGGAATTGCTAATGAAAGGGCAGCTTATCTGTGGGGGCCGCGGAAGGGACTAGAAAAGTGGCAAGTGGTGTGCGAGGAGCATCGGGTGTCAATAGAGATGGTCAGCACCTTTCACTGGTAACATTCAGGTGACACAAGATTTGGACAACACTTTCTACGAAGTTTCTGGTGAAAAGCGACTATCAACATGGCAAGCAACGAGCATTCTGGTGAGCGTGGCGGCCAGGGAGGCAGCCGTGCCTTTGCCTGGCAGCAGGTCAGGAGTAAGCGAGGGGATGGTTTGGGGATGCCAGGACCCTCTGTGGTTGGCAGCGGCGCTGGAGGAGGAGGACGAGGTGGGCTGCGTCAGAGAGGTGGAGGGAGGACAACCTTTGCTGACAAGGTCAGAATGGGGAAGGTGGCAGCAGGGCTCGATAGTTGGTTGGGTCTGGGGAAGGCAACGCCGGTTTCGGAGGGAAGGCAAGGGGGACCCCCCTCAGGAGCTTCAGGCGGTATGGGGGGAGGGGAAGTAGGGGGAGGAGATGTGACTGCTGATGGGGCTGTGACGGCGAATCTGGAAAAAAATCCAGATGTGACGGCGGTCGGCGGATCAGGACAGAAGGAGGGCACCAGGCCCGGGGACCTGGCAGATGGGGTGACGGGCATGGTGTCAGCACCGTTACTCAAAAAGTCGCGTTTGGAATTCGTGGTCACGTTGTGCTTCCGCGGCTTAGCTGTGACTGCGAGGATGATTCTGGGGCTGGTGGCGCAGGAGGTGAAAGGGGCGGCGACAGTCAAGTTCCTGAAAGGGAAAGAAGGGATTGAA
>RBNI01006094.1:0-11749 GCA_003990745.1 Jimgerdemannia flammicorona
ATAGAAACCTCTGATATAGGGCTACAATATAGTCTAGTTTTATATTTTTATCTATTTTTTTTATATTTTTAAAATAATAAAAAGTAAAAAATAATAAAACATTGGACCAGTTTTGGAAGTCACTGTATGTGCTTAACTGCCTTTAGCTTGAATTTATACCAGATAGTATTGCTTTTGTCAAAGATGTATGTATTATATCTGAATATACATAGATGGGATATGTTCAGCTCTATAATTCTTCAGAAGTAAGATCAGTATCCTTGGAGTATTTATCTTTATTACTGGAATTCTCACTTAGTAATTGAGATATGTATCTATTACAGATATATACTACCATATTGATGACTTTGGCCAAATAGGAATATCCTAGACTAGTGGCATTGATTATAGTCTGTGCCATTTCAACAGTTATACAGTTAAATTACTTGGTTATACTATTTTGTTAAGATATATAAAGAGTCATCATTTGATGACTTATGCTGTGTTTTGTCAAGAATTCCCTGAATACATTGTTTATATATTTGTATCTATTATCTGAGTATATAGTATATATTTTATATCCTGTTTAATTCTCAGTGATTGCTTTAAATTCTTTAAATTTCTCTAAGACTTTGATCTTTACTAATAGGAAATATATATATACCTTATATATATGATCATCAATAAACATCAGAAAGTATCTCTTGCTGGATTGTGATATGGTATATATCAGGCTGCATATGTCCATATAGATTAGATCAAGAATCTCTAAGGTGTGCTTTAATTATTCTTCAAATAATCATCAAAAAGCTTTGTTTTCTAAATATATCTCACAAAAGATATCCTCTGGATATATATATACTGGAAATCCTCTTACTGAGCTGCTTCTTATCATATATTTGAGGCTCATCTTACTAATATATTTTAAGCATTGATATCATGTATTGGATACATCAGATGTAGTTGTTATATAAGCAGAAGGTTTTACACTATTTAGCATCTCATTGATCATATTAAGATTTCTGTATTTCAAAGCTATTATTAATCTTTTGTTGTTATGTAAATTATATATAGTAGTACCTTTTGAATATATGTGGATCTCTTTATTGCTATAGAATATTTTTTTTTTTATAAAGAAGAGGTTCTTTCCTATCTTCAGAGCATATAGTATATCCCCAAGAGTGGTGATAGGCTTGATGATATTTCTGTGGAGATGTATCTCCATATTTCTCTTTTCTTAAGTATAGATGTAAGCATACAACCTCCAAGCCACAGAAATCACACGTCACCCTCTTAACAAGCCACCAAAATCATATGCGACTCTGAACAAATCTGGAAATCACCTGCATGATCACGAAGCTGAGTCAAACAGAAGTCACAGTGCACAAAGCTGAGTCAAGACGAAGTCACGGAACACAAGGTTCACACAAATGGAATCTTACCAATCAAGAACAGATGCATATATACTGAGCCCTGAGACGCGTCAAAACAGAGAACCAAAACAAATAACAACCACAACTTCCAAACACACAAACATGACCACTGAGATCTACAACCGCATCCGCGCTGACATTTGGAATGCCATTGTCAACCGAGCCACACCCCCTCTGCCCCTCATGAATATCTATAGCCTAGCACCCCTCTACTTTGTAGAAGCCCGATGGAATGCCCTGAACATGCTTAATGAGGCCTACCGGATTGGACAAATCTCAAGCTACTACCAGATTGGCCGCCTCCTGGAAGACATGATCGAACACCACCAGGATACAGACATTACCCAGATGTCTCAACACCAGAAGCTTATCGCCCGCAAACACCGAGAACTCTTCTACGAATACAGCACCTTTATTTCCCGCCTCCGAGTTACTACCAGCGAAATGGTTGCTACCCTGTCCTATGGCCAAATCGATGATATGATACAAGAACTCAACCACAAGTATCTCGAGTACGTTCAGACTACCGACAGAACCTTCCCGCACCCCGACGACCACATCCTACAAATCCCCCAAGTTGGATATGCCATGAAGGACATCTATGATATAATTAACTTCGATGAAGACGAAGCAGAAGACAATGATCCCTCTGATACTGACATGACCTCAAGCCAGGGATCTCTACCAACTCTGATCATGCTGCCAACCTTGCCGATGAACTTACAACAGTTCATAACCACATACAAGACTTATTGGGACAATGACCACTGGCATGAATACCAACCTGCATTCACCCCCAATTACTTCAACTACAACGAAGAGACCGGAGAACACAACCTGTACCTTCAGACAACCCTCGAGAACGAACCAACAACTCCACCACCTGAGTATGAGCGACATGAACCACAGCTGCCAGCTTACTACAACCCCGTGACTCACAGTGCTGTAACCTATAGAAGGTATACAGACAGCGAATCTGATGAAAGCGAAGACAACGTACCCCTCCTTCACCCATCAACACCTTATCCAGCATATGAGACAGATAATGCTATCCTGTAGGATGGAGATGAAGTCCCAATGTATTATTACCTCAGCCAACAAGGAGAAGTAATCCGCGAACCACTCTTCTTAGATGACTACTTCATCAGAGATGATGTCATCGATGGTGATGTCATCGAAGACTACCCAGACAGTGTGTAAACCTATAAATAGATTAGCAGTCATAGTATAGTTAGATTAGCCTTGTATGACGTGACTGTGAACTGACTCAGCAGGCAGACGATCTCTTGACATGTCAGATCACACTTGTACTACATGACTGCATTCCGACTCAGCAGAGCACTTAGTGCTACAGCCATATTTAGCATAGTCCAGATAGCCCCTCACTAGTATAAATACCCCCTCCCCCAGACCTCAGAATCTCAGACCTGAACAATCTGAACACAACTCCTGAGCACTTCCCCACAATATCCCTTTACACAAATACTCCTAGTATAGCAATATCATGAATAGCAAATAAACCTATTTAATAACCCACAAACCACTCTTAAGTAAATCCGCTCCCCGTTAGGTCCTACTCCTAACCCCGTCACGAAATTTCCTAATTGGGTATTGTCTGCAGCAATACACCGATTCAACTAAGCTGGTCTTAGTTTCTTGAACTTCCTGAAATACGGAAAATCCTGAACATCCAGAACTAGTCCGAAAAAAGACTTTGGTTGAGACATCAACCCGATCTCGAAATCAATAAGCATAGAGGACATACTCCATACGAAATTGATCTTGACCATAAGAAAACGGTCTTCCAGAATATCCAGAACTTCCAGAAAACCCTTCCAGAACTATGTAACAGTTACCATAAAAAGCAACCCTCTTACAATAGATGACATTATTATCTCCTAATATAATAGATATAGAGTATTTGAAAGACTCATATATAGAGAACCATTCTCTATATAGTATTATATATTGTGTGACTCCAGAATCCATTAGTCAGACATCATTGTCATTAACTGTATTAGTATATTTATCATTACCACTTTTCATCAGATAAAAAGTGCTTTACTGACAGGGATCTATAGATGATGGATTAGTGAATTTGGCAGTAGATCTTATACTGGCAAAACTGATACTACTTGTAGATTTGCTCATCATAGATATAGATCTCATGCTGGCAGAATTGGTGGTGAAGCTGGCAGCTTGTATAAAAAATAGATTACCACTTTTATCAGTTTCAGCAGTATTTGTATTACCATACTTCTCTTGATAGTTCTTTTTACTACTCTCACATTCCCAGTATTAGTTTTTACCATATTATTACTTATTTTTACTACTCTCTTTGTTATTTTTCCAGCTATAGTATTGGTATTTTCTATATCTATACCTACTGCAGTATTCACAATAGCCATCATACTTAGTTAATTAGCTGAACTGGTTATTACATTGATTTTGAGTTTGAGTTCATTGACCTTATTGACCTTGTTGACTATACTTTTGACCTTGTTTGAAACCACATCTATAAAACCCATAGAATGTATTTTTGTTATTATTGGTACTGTTTCCTTAGTATATTTTCTCATTTATAAGGCTTATTATCATGTGGGCATAATCCAAGAGACTATCACTCTTGCATATAGCTATGATGATAACATTATATATATCTGGAAGTTCTCTTATAAGTTTTATAACCTTATCTTCATTGCTAATATAATCTGCAGATATGCTGAGAGAATTTACTTAATTTACCAGATCATCAATATGACTGGTATAATCACAAATACTCTTCTTTAGTTTCATTTAAAGATTAAATAGCTGAGATTTAAGATGTAATTGATTTGATGAAAATACTTATATATGATACTTGCATAGGACTTTCTATGTCTCATGAGCTATTATAGTATACATTATAAGCTTCATTTACAAGTTCAATAATATGAATATGATCTCATATAATGCTTGGTAATTATTTGCAGAATTATAATCTTGAATTAGCACTTGTGGCTTTATATACTCTGCTAAGCTATATTTATCAAGGAGATTCATTATATGAAATATTTAAATAGTATAGTCTTTCTCATCAAAGTTAAGGATAGACCTCTTGACTATGTTTACACTAATAATTGAGACTATTGAGGTTATACTCATAGTTGATAGAATGCTCATGATTGGTATATCTATTTCTATACTTATATTACTAGATTGGTCATCAGACATTTCTAGCATATATATAGTATATTTAAAGAGATATTTTGCTATAGCTACTAAAACTAGTTGGGCTTATAATCTTTATTATAAAAGAGAGACACTTTATTGAAATTGTATAAGTTGCATATTTCTCTACATTACTGGATGAATGATATTTAGATCTTATTCTTAACTAATTCTAATTTAATATTATTTACAGCAATATATCAATTTAATTAAGTTAGTTTTAGTTTCTTAAACTTTTTGAAATAATATATTTAGAACAAGTCTGAGGAAAGGACTTTGGTTGAGATATTAATCCAATCTTAACATCAATAAGTATAGAGAATGTACTCTATTTTAATCTAAAGAAAATAGTCTTTCAGAATATTCAGAACTCTTAGAAACTCTTCTCAGAACTATATATATAATAGTATCTTAATAAAGTACTCTCTTATAATAAGAATATTTATATAGATCTGCAAAAAAGTTCAAGAAATAAAAAGAAAAGTCAAAAAATAAGTTCTTAGTAAAGATGACTAATAGAATTCTATAATATTCTAAAAAGTTTTATAGTTAGTTAAAATAAGATACTTAGTATTGAAAAAGATAAGAATATTTTAATAAAGTCTTAGTACCAAGAGAGAATTTTTAAGCATTCAGAAGATACTGAAATATTGTGGAATATTCAAAAAAATGCAAGAAAGACTAGAGAAAAAAATAGTGAAAATAGACTATAACTAAGAAATACTAAGAAATTATTATAACTCTACTAAAAATACTAAAGATAAATATTAAATATAATAATAATAATAATAACAATACTTTCTTTAAATTATTTTGTAAAATATTATAAAAAATTTTAATTCAAAAGTTAACTAATATATAATATTATTTAAATATAATATTATATAAAGAAATTAATAATTTATAAACTTTAAATTATAAAGTATAATAATAAGTATACATATTGAAGTAAACATTGTTACTAAGTTTGTTCAACTTTTCAAATATGAGTAACATTCTATACTTCTATTTTAAATATGTATTATAGATTAATGAATAGTAAAGTTAAACTTTAAAAATTAATATAGTAATTACTTATTTACTGTGATGATTAAGTCAGTATAAACCTTGATAATTTAAAACGGATTCTGTATGATCTTGTTTAAACAATGGCTCCGAGTACTATAAATGTTCATTCGATTTGTAGTATGTTTGCAGTTTTCCCGGAGTAGTGTATACTTTGCTCATTTGAGTTTTCTGGTGCGGTGAACCTTATTTCTGGCGGATGGGGTATTTGGAGACGTTTTCTGCGTAACGCAATTTTGGGCGACGCTTATGACGGATTAGGGTGGTGACGTAGCTTCAAAAGATAGCGGCATACTGACATACTGGCAATCAGCCGCAGGACAAGCTCAGTACGATTAAATTAAGACGCGCATAGAAGTCAGTTTGTGGCTCAAAGGATTCTCCTGCTCCTCCCTCCCCAGACAAGGCCCAACAGGACACTCGCTGTGCCATCTCGTTTCTGTGGTGCACGCCTCCTGACCAAACACACCCCGAACGAATTGTCACCATCCCGCAGCTCTTGAACTTCGAAATCTACTTCTACCTCCGACTGCTCAAAACCTGAATCCTTTCTAGACGGTGTCGCGAAAATGTCCCTCAAACCTGCTGCACCCAGTATGCTGTACCATGCTGCCCGAACCTTGCATTGCCACGGCACAGGTCACCACGAATGCAAGAGGAGGTTGTCGGAAGGTTGAAAGACCAATATGAGGGGAAGGTGAGGATTTCATCTATGTTTTTTATGTACTCATTTCTGCTTTTTTGTGGGATCGGTGGTTGGTCGTATCTGGGCGGCAATGTGTATGTTTCAGACTGTCCATAATTGCAAACATATAAAGTCTCTTAAATTATCCTTCATTCTCCCTCCCATTATTCTACAGGACATCCCGATGGCCCAATTAACGGACGATTGGCTCCACTCCCGCAGTGGCGCCATCTCCTACGTCGGGCACCTCATCGCTATTATGGACGTCACCAAGCAGCTCGAAGAGGGTGATGTCGAGGGTGGGCAGGCCGCGTGCAGCTCATTGGTAGTCTCATCGATAAGAAAAAATTGGGGTACAAGGAGGAAGAGAAACGGGTGCGGTTTTGGATTTGCTTTTTTTTTTTTGGCGTGTTGCTTTTGTGGGTTTCAGGTTGCTAATGAATTTCCGACCCCATCAGATGGTCGTTTCATGCCAATATCTCATGTGGAAGTGCCGCGCCATCCAGCCTAAGGAACCAGGTCATGACACCTCTATCTAGGCCGTCAAGGAGCTCAAGGAGCACAGCGACTGAGCTCGACAATTTCACCGACCTGGCCATCGGTGTGAGTCCGGTCGTAGAAGCGGCGAAGAGGGTATTTTTTTTTATTGCTGTCTTTGTGGTGGGAGGGCAAGAATCGGATAACTGACATGTTGTGGGGCACCCTTCTCGTCTTCATATTCTCAGGCATCGAGAGTCCTTGACGACACCTACTAGTTCTTGTCGAATGACCTGTTCAATATATGACTCGCCAAATATTTATCGGCTGTGCTTGATCTGCCCGACGGACTTGCAGGAGTGGTGTACGGCAGTGGTCAATGCTGAGATCAGGCAGTAGACAGACAGGTTTGAGATGAGTGAGGAGCGAGCCAGCGATGAGAGCGGGGAGACGAGAGGGAGGAGCGGGGGGAGAGTAAAGAAGAAGACAACAACGGGAAAAAGGTGGGTTTTGTGAGATTCAATTTTTTTTCTTGATGTGGGTTCATAAAAGGAGGTAGACGATTTAACAAGCTCGGTCCATTGTTCCACAGAGTCAATGAATGCCGCGGCCACAGACATCGATCCCTCTATCAAAATCAATCTGATCGAGCTCTTTCACTTCAAGCTCATCATGTTGGCCGTGTTTTGTGTCAAGCATTGCGTGACCCTCCTCGAGTAGTACGGCAGCTTCAGGCAGGAGGTCGAGGTCGATGACATCGAGGTCGCGCGCTTGGGTCTGTGGTGGGGTAGTCATTTGTAGGGTTTATATGAAGGCACGCAAGAATGTTTGTATTTGTTGTCGTTCTTCGGTTAGTTGAAGGTGGTTTTTTTAGGAAGAAAAATATCCAGTTTTTCCAATCTTATTCCTCTGTGCAGTCCTTCGAGCTCGTACTGATAGTGTCACGACATTATGTTCGCTAAAGTGGTTTACAAGTTAATCCGATATAATATAAATATTTACGCTGAGTTAATATAGTAAATGTATATAATGGTTCGCTTAATTAATACATTTTCAAGCCTTAAATAAATTTACAATTTTATCTTCAAGCTGTTGGTGTATTCTCTAGTCTACATCTATATATACAATGGCCACGCTTTCCGTTCATCATTGACCAGTCCTATATTACCCATGCACAACACGCATCACACGAAGTCCTGTTACCTCATGATTGCTTACTCGCTCAAAGCTGTTCGGCCATGGGCACATGACAGTGGCTCTCATTGCTTTTGTAAATTAACTAGCAACTTACATAGGCCTATAACATAGTAATGCTTTGTGTTTGATTACGCTCAACCAAAAGGTGCGCCTCCACCTCACTGTGGTGTGCAGAATCACAAAAATCAGGTCTAGACAGGCGGATGGGTTGAATACAAATGGTAATCGCTGTGGTTGGGACAAAAAAATTCCTCATTACGACACTATTGGTTGTGTATTCTGATGCTGTTAAAGTATATAAAAGGTCGAGGGGTTTAAAACGTGACTTGGGGGTATTATAACACTAATAACTAAGTTCCCTTTTTAATTGCGAATCTCCCTTATTTATCTCTGCCTCATAAAACAATGTTATAAAGTAATCAAACTAGGTTTGTAAGGCGTGGGTGGATTAACTGGCCATGAGTAACTTATGCAACAACAGATGTGAAGAGTGCTGTTCTCTATCCTGGACGAGATTCACTAGTTTAACCTTGAGAAACCCTACGTCTGCCTCGCGTTGAGCATGATCGTCATCCTAGTTAGTGTAACGAAGAACCCCAGCGCTTCACTGAGTATGTCCCACATATCCAGGATGTCATTTTTCTTTCCATCATTACCTTATTATACACGATTACATCCTTCTTAAACCATACTCCATGCCCTATCCGAGATCCAAAATGAAACCTATCATCCAAGGATAAGCAGAGGGGTCTTCAAATTGTCACATCCACTTGGCGGAAGAGCAATGTGGATATTCGTGTTTTTAGTTTTAGAGTGAAAAGGCCAAAGACGGCGCTTGTAATAGGTGGAGATATATGTATACGAAATCTTGTTCATCGGCTTATCCGCTTTATTGTCCTATAAAAATCACTAACTCGTTAATACCTGTGTCTGTTAAGCTGTTATAATATATTTTTATGTATTATGGAACCCAAGGATTTTTTCCCACATTTAATTACGTTACCAGCTTGAAACTTATTTTATTGTCAATCCGGCATTAAAAAGTTATTCGTGCTCAGCCCCCACCTAACACATGTCTTATTTAGAAAGAACCCGGACCAGTAAAAACAGTCACATCTGATGCACTGCGCTACGATCAATTACTGCGCTACGATCAATTACTGCGCTACGATCAATTACTGCGCTACGATCAATTACTGCGCTACGATCAATTACTGCGCTACGATCATCTTTTAACCGCTTTCAATCTGTTCCAGCCTCTCGTCCTCCTGAATTCACGATGAATTGTACATCCTGGGAGACCCTGCCGGAACCCGCCAAGCAGACGATGTGGATCATGCAGAAGATTTTGAGTTCTATCAGCTTAGTGTCTATTGCTATATTGTTTGGCGTAAGAACTTTCCAATATCAGCCTACTGTAGTCGTCATTCAACAACAGTTTCCGACTTACGATGCCATACATAGGATTTTTGCCACCGCTTCTTCCGCAAACGGAGCTTCGATTACCCCACAGAAAGACTCGTACTCTACAATTTCGTCCCGGTTTCCTTTGGGACGATTGGGAAGCTCATTTCCAAGTATGTTCCAACTAAGAATGGTTTGGTCGCCCCAGCTCCCTTCTAGTATTCAACTGATGATTCATCCTCATTCACTAGCGATCCCTGGGGTACCGATCCCAATGATGTCAATATGGGCCACTGCCAATTTCAGACGTTTTTGATCGAGATCGGAGAATTCGGCAATGTCCTAATGATCAGTTTGCTCGCCTGGTACCTGTACACAATCTTCCATGCGTTTCGATGGGGCGGCCCCTACCACATGTTGCGTAAACTTGAAAGGTCCGAAAAGTTGTATATTGGATTCATTTATGTGAGTACCGTCGACGCTTGCTTGTTTAATGGCATAAGGTTCCTGAATGTTAACCATTTTTTTTTTTTTTTTTTTTTTTTTTTTTTTTTGCTTTTACTTAGCTCGTAGTGGCCGTGTTTGCTGGTTTCAGCGTTCCGTTGGCAGGTATATGTATATATGCTTTGTTTTTCTTCAATTGAACATGCTCGCTCATGTTAAAACCTCTCGTACACTCCGACTCTTTCCTGGAAGCCCCTGGAAATCATTGGTGTTGGGTCAGAAACGCCGACATCAGTAGTATTCCGGTATGTCAGTACGTTTCCAGACTAACTTCGATGATGAGTATCGTCAGGTTAGGCGATAAATATTTCCGTTTATATATGGCTAGGCAATTCTTTTCTTCTATGCCTGGATGTGGATTGTTTTGTTAGTCAGTATTGCAGTGCTGTTGTATGTGTGGTGAGTCCACCTACTGTATTGCTTTGGCATTCTTCTTTTGTTTCCCACCCTCTAACACACTCCAAATCCAGTGATTTTAAGATACATTCGGGGTCTGTCGTTGCCCTCTCATTGGTCCTCATTATTAATGTAATTATCTGGTGAGTTTTTCTTCATTTATCATAATGGACCAAATTCCTAGAATTTTCCAAATTCTGAATTAAATACTATTTACGAATTCAGGGCGTTTGCCTTTGCAAACCAATTCTGGAGCTTTGCCAATCCGGGGTGCTACAACCTTCAGCTGAAAATATTACAAACATTTTTTAGTTGCGGATATGGATGTAGATATTATACAATCTCACTATGTTATCTACCATTTCATTCTAATGAACATTCTTGCCTCCTACCATATAATCCTCACTAACACTCTTATCCTCTCGACTCTAGTGTTTCTTGTGACCGCCTACTTCTTTCTCAAAACCAATGAACAGTTCAGAAATCTAGAGCCTATACCGCAAATGGCAGATGCATCTTCTGGCCCTTCACTTGCTTTTGTATTTCGATATTTCTATTTACCTAGCCCTTATATTGAATAATGTTTGCAATGACAACTAATATATAATCCTAAATATACATTTGTTTAATCATAGTCATTCTTTTATATGTATATTGTGGTGTTGAGCTCGTGTAAACTCAATGTGCCACTCGGCAATTTAACGCGCTCGACTATTTCTGTATGTGCTGTATAGTGGTATACTGGCTGGAAACGCGTTCTGTAGTCCGTTTGATTTGTCACAGTATGTCGCGGCTTGTATGACGGTCTGGTAATTGTGGTAGCGGACTAGTGTGAGGGCAACGGTTTCCTGAAAGCGGATGTCGGACTCGACGGCGAGGATCTTGTTTAGGGACGTTTTCTATGTGACGTATTCTAATTCGTGACCTGATCAGGTGCTCTAGTTGCTGAATACGTCACACAAGCCGGAAATAGCAGTCACATAAGCAATTAGATGTGAAGAAAGAACAATTGATGGAGATCAAGAAAGAGCATAGGTAAGTCCTCTACTCATCTCATCTGGGAGAACCAGGTCCTACCCACTATTCTGTGCTTTGATGGGGGTTTTTCTTTGCCTATTGCTCTACTTGGGGTGGTAGGGACTATGTAAATTAGCTCAGGCATAGCTTTGTATATATATTGGAGTTTTGGGGATAGTGGATGGAGCACACCACATAGGCCTGCACTGGCAGAGTGATGAGGGGGAGATGCTGTGGGATCTAACTATTGTCACGTAGTGGTCGCTGAGTCCTTCAAATACGCCAGATTCTCTTCAAGATATATCTCTTAGACTAACTCAAGTTGTTATAAGCAAGTTCTTATTGGAGTGCCTTCCCAAGGTCTTATAGTCCTCAAACTTCT
>RBNI01006095.1:0-11749 GCA_003990745.1 Jimgerdemannia flammicorona
CCCCCCACCCTTGCCACCAACCATTCAAAATGTCTAGTAATAACCATTCCCAGCACACCACCCTCGCTGCAGTGGTAGCAGGCTGGCCCTCCTCAAAGACCTGTCGCCAATGATCCGCCATCCCTACCCAAATCGCCAGGGCCCAACCCAGAGTCAACCACTCATCCCCAGCCCCATCCACCAACCTCCTCCGAAGGTTCCCCCATCTCCCTCCCTCCCCCTCCGTCAAAGGCCGTAGCCCCAACCCACTAGTAATAATATCCCAAAAGTCCCCCATTACCTCGCACTCTCTAAGCCAATGTTTAGGCATCTGTACCACACCCCCCTTCCGACCCACATTCAAACATTCCTCGCATTCAAATATGCCCCCTGGCACCAAGTGCCCTGACCAATAGTTCAGCATTACATTCTGCCTTAAGAACCTCCACCATATCACCCAAAACTTGGGGGGAAGCCACCGCGACACCCGCTTGCTCCAAATCCAAACCCTGTTCCAGTCCCACTCCTCTCCAATTCCAGCCTGCTGCCAAGCCTCAGGCCAAGCATCTCCCCCAGGACCCATCAGATATTCCATACCATCGCCAAGCCAAAAATCTTCCACCAAAGTACCACCCACCAGCAGCCGATCCCACCTCCATATCTGTGGTGCCCATTCCTCCTCCCCCTCATTACCCCATCATCTAAGTCCAATTCGTCTTGCGCCATCCACCACTCCCCACCAAAACCCCTTATAGCGCATCTTTTGACTACCATCCAAAGCCACCAGCACCAACAGATCACCAGTCATGCCATGAGGGGAGTACCTAACTTCCCACACCCTCTGCATAAGAGGCACCCATTCCCCCCCTCGCAATTCACTAGCTCTCTTCAACCACCAAGCTCTCAGGCAGTGTAGACGCTTGGCCAAGTCCACCAAGCCCAGCCCTCCCCTATCAACCAGTAGCGCCAGAGTCTCCCAGCCAATTTGGCTCCTCCGTCCTGCCCAGATCCACGACCTTGCCAATTTCAGAAGCCGCTTGACCACCCAAGCTGGGAAGTCCAAATGATACCCCAAATACCACAGCTTAGGCAACCAGTACACGTTCAGCACCATCACCCTTCCCACCAAGGATATGTGCCGGCCACCCCACCCCAACAGAGTATTCCCCCATGCCAAGAGCTGCTGTTCCCACCATACTCGAGGTAGTAGAGATCCATATACCGAGAAACATATCCCCAAGTACCAGACTGGTTCTCTGGCCGGAACCACCCTTCCTATCACTTCGCCGCCAGCTATTCCCCTTCCTAGAACCATTGTTTCACATTTGTGCCAGTTAAGCCGTGCTTCCGAGCCCCTCTCATACCATTCCACAGTCCTACACAGCTCCTCCACATCAACAAAGGAACCCAGACTGATCACCATATCATCCGCAAAGGCACCGACCTTCCAGTTAATCCCCAAAATGTTCAAACCCCCAATTCTGCGCCGGATCCTGTCCAGAAGGGGCTCCAAGGACAGGGCATATAGGATGGGGGACAATGGATCCTCTTATGGCACTCCGCGCCCTAGCGGGAAACTCATTCCCCTGTGGCCATTAACCACCAAAGCTGCTTGACTGCCCTCCAATAGGCTGATTAGCGCTTTCCGAAAATCCAGCGGAATACCAATATGTCTCAGGACACCTGCCAGCCAGACTCTCCGCACCCTGTCATATGCCTTCTCCTGATCCAGGAACACCAACCGGCCATCAACCCCACCTGCCCGAGCCCCTTCGATCACTCCATGGACCCAAGCAGTTCCATCTCATATCAACCGACCTCCTACGAACCCCCGCAGCTCCACTCCCAGAACACGCTGAGCAATCCCTTGTAGCCTGTTCACCAAGATCTTCATCACCAACTTGTGGTCCATGTCAAGGAGCATAATCGGCCGCCAACTCTTCCAGTCCTCCTTTCTCCCCTTGTCCTTGAAGAGCAGGGAGACCAGTCCTAGGCGCTGACCCCCAATCCAAGCACCGGATTGAATAACTTCATCACACATTGCAGTAATCTCCTCCAAGACCCCTTCCACCTTAACCATTCTCTTCCAGAAATCCCAGGGTAGTCCATCCTCCCCTGGAGCAGTCCCTTTACTTGTCGACGCCAGGACTTTACACACCTCCTCTCCCCGTATGGGATCCCCCAGCATCCCCAGCCCCAAAGCCGGGTCTGGGTGCCAGTCCTCCAACATCCGCTCAATGTTCAGTGCATCCTCACCTCCCTCCTCCTCGCTCCACAAACTTCCCCAGCAGATTTGCAGCAATCCCAAAATCTCAGGCGTGCCTGTCACCATCTCCCCATCCTCATCCAAGATACCATCCCACCACTGCCTGGTCCTTCGTGCCTGGAGCAGCCGGGAAAGGAATTTCGTGGGGCGCTCCCCTTCTTCCAACCCCTGCCACCGCAGTCTCACCACCATTCCATTCAACTGATTCTCCTCCTCCCTTCGTAACACCCCCTTCAGCTCCTCGACTTCCTTCGTTAACTGCAGAGTATGCCAATCAGCTACTCCATCCTCCTCCTTCCACACTGCCCATTTCTCCAAAAGGACCACCAATTGACATGAAGTCCATTGCACTCGCCTCCACCAATGTGCACTCCTTCCTTTCTCTGCATCCCTCCAAAACCTCTGAGCGCTCGACTTCAGCCTCCGCCAGCAGTCCCCAATTACCA
This sequence comes from Jimgerdemannia flammicorona, assembly GCA_003990745.1. Taxonomy (NCBI): domain Eukaryota; kingdom Fungi; phylum Mucoromycota; class Endogonomycetes; order Endogonales; family Endogonaceae; genus Jimgerdemannia; species Jimgerdemannia flammicorona. Next base: position 2,692 of record RBNI01006095.1, read on the forward strand.
ATCCCTGCTCCCTCCATCGAATTATCTTCTCTGCTGCCTCTACCTCCAAGTCCACCCATAAAGAACCATCCTCCAATAAAGAAGCATTGAGCCGCCAATGTCCAGGCCCATCCCTACTTCCCCCAAATCTCCCCATCCCAATTAGCCCCCAGTGGTCCGACTATGGGCACCACACCACCTCCAGCGTTGCCCAGATATCCCCACCCCAGCACTCCGCTGTCAATACCCAGTCAATCCTGGATCCCAGTCCTGCCACCCAGTGAGTATAAATTCGACGATCCATCCAGAATTGTCGCCCCGAGTCCACCAACAAGCTCAATCTTTCCACTTCCATCCAATCTTCCAACCCCCCACTTTTCCCACGCATCCCTCTTCCCCTATCAGTCCTGTCCACTACAATGTCCCACACCATGTTAAAGTCCCCTCCCAGGCAGTTCACCCCCACTTCCCCCAAGACCCCTGCCTCCTGCAAATCCCTGATCCAATCTATGCATTCCCCTCTCTCAGCGGGGCAGTAACAAGACCCAACAGTCAGAGGATTCCAACCCGGTCTCCTCCATACACCCCATACCAGCCGACTCCCCCAATGCCCAATGTCCCCAATGTCCCCCATCCCTTTTCTAACTAATATTCCCACCTGCCCAGTCCAAACAGCCACTCCACCCCATTCCCGAGTCCATTCCAGTCAGTCCACATCCACCTCATATCGCATATCCTGTAATAAGAAGATATCTGCCTCCAGACTCTTCAACTAGCCAAAGATATTTCGACGCCATATTGCCCCCCTTAACCCATTGACATTCAAAGAGAAGATTCTAGTTGTACTGTTCATATTGAATAATGTTTGGTAGAGAGATCACGATCTAGAATTCCATGCTCCTCCTGTCCCCTTCCAGATCCAGGCGCCATGCCGCCTCCAACTCATCCTCCATCCCTTCCTGGGCATCCAGTGCCACCAAGATTTCCTGGCACTCCGCCCTATCCACAGTCTCGAATTCTGTCCGATACTCCCTGTACACGACTCCCCACTTCTCCAGCCCTTTCTTCGAGCTCCACAAGTAAGCCACCCTGTTATTTGCAATCACTCGAAGTTCCTCCTCCCTCTGATCATCGACTTGATACTCCACAGACTCCAAGAGTACCACCAGAATTTCATTCCGGACCTTCATTGGCACCTCCTCACCACACAGAATCTCCTCCCAGTGCCTATCACTCATAACCCAGAAGTCTTCACTGCCTAGCTCCTCTGCTGCCACCCCCTCCAGGGTCTTCCACAGCCACTTCTCCTCATCCACCTCTGCCTCTGCACCCCGGGCATTCCCTTCCATCCCCACCACGGGAGCCACCAATGCGTTCCCCCTTCCCGACTCATCCCACTCCTCCTCCAGGACATCGAGAAGTTCCTTCTCACCTCCGGCCCCTCCCGGGACCTCATACCGTGTTTGAACCTCCACACTCATTTCAGCATCCTCCACCCCGCCACTCTGTCTTCCCTCACCGAGGCCTCCTTGGGTCACCTCTTGAACATCGCGGGGCTCCCCGGCCCAGTCACTCTCCCTCAATCCTACTCCACCTCCTCTCTCTCCACTTTCCACCATACCACCCCCCACTTTCGCCAATAGCTCCTTCTGAATTCATCTCCCCTGCATCTTCTCCCAGGCTCCTCGGTCCATCCTGACTTTCTTCCCTTCCACAATTTCCACCACCATCTTGGCTTCATACTCCTTCCAAGCCAAACGTCTCCTCTCGACAGCTCCCGCCAGATCCTCAAGAGCCTCCAGTAGATCCTCCTCCTCCTCTGGCGTCCCTTTCACCCAGAAAACCCTGCACTCAACCGGTCCCCACTTGAGAGTCGCCGGCCAGTCCCTCATCTTCCCTGTGTTCTCCCGTCCAAACAGACGTACCCTGACATCAACATCTCCTGTCCTAAGATCCATACCCTCCCAGACTTTGAACCCGATATCAATGATATCACCATACTCCTTGACCACCTCCACAATCAGCTCTCTGGCCCTCTCCCACGACACCGTAGGAAGATCCAGCACCATCAACTGCACCACTCGTGGGTTCCAGCACATGCACCTTGCCATAGGAACTACCACTCCGCCAACTGCGACCCCTTTCTCCACAGCCTCCAACATCGACACCTCTTCCTCGAACCCAATTTCAATCCCTTCTTTCTCCTTCAGGAACTTGACTGTCACCGCCCCCTTCACCTCTTGTGCCACCAGCCCCAGAATCATCCTCGCAGTCACCGCTAAGCCGCGGAAGCACAATGTGACCGCGAATTCTGACCGCGATTTTTTGAGTAATGGTGCTGACACCATGCCTGTCACCCCATCTGCCAGGTCCCCAGGCCTGGTGCCCTCCTTCTGTCCTGATCCGCTGACCACCGTCACATCTGGATTTTTTTCCAGATTCGCCGTCACAGCCCCATCAGCAGTCATATCTCCTCCCCCTACTCCCCCTCCCCCCATACCGCCTGAAGCTCCCATGGGGGGTCCCCCTTGCCTTCCCTCCAAAACTGGCATCCCCTTCCCCAGTCCCAACCAACTATCGAGCCCTGCTGCCATCTTCCCCATTCTGACCTTGTCAGCAAAGGTCGTCCTCCCCCCACCTCGCTGTTGCAGCCCACCTCTTCCTTCTCTGCCAGCGCTGCTGCCAACCACAGAGGGCCCAGGCATCCCCAAACCATCCCCTCTCTTTCTCCCGACCTGCTGCCAGCCAAAGGCATGGCTGCCTCCCTGGCTGCCACGCTCACCAGAATACTCGTTGCTTGCTATGTAGATAGTCGCTTTTCACCAAAAACTTCGCAGAAAGTGTTGTCCAAATCTTGTGTCACCTGAATGGTAGCGGTTGAAGCCGTGTGTAGGCTAGCTATTGTCCAGCAGCTTAACTATGCCAGATGTAGCAGGGCTTATATTAGTCTATTTTTCACTAGTAATACTCAAGTGACACAAGAACTCAGGCAACACTTTTTACTACATTTCGGTGTCAAGCAACTATCAACATAGATGGTAATGATCGAACTGGTGAGCATACTAGTCAGGGGAATTCCGGCACCTTTGGCTGGCAGCAGGTGGGGAGGAGGGGAGATGGTTTAGGGATGCCGGGGGCCTCGATGGTTGGCCGAGGACCTGGTGGTAGAGGGAGGGGCAGGCTGAGGCAACAAGATGGGGAGAGGTCAACCTTTGCTGACAAGGTCAGAATGGGGAAGATGGCCTCCGGCCTTAACGATTGACTGGGCCTGAGGAAGGCATTGATGGCAACTGCTGAGAGATAGAGAGATATACCCAGGGGAGTCTCAGGTAGTAGGGTAGGAGCGAGAGTAGGGGCTGGAGATGGTGCTGTTACTGCTGATGGAGCTGTGACTGGAGATCTGACAAAAAATCCAGATGTGACAGTGGTTGGCAATTCAGGACTAGGAGTGGGCACGAGGCCCGGAGACCTAGCAGATGGTGTGACAGGGATAGTGTCGGCCCCATTACTCAAGAAGTCATGGTCAGAATTTGTGGTCACTATGTGTTTCCGAGGCTTGGCAGTGACGGCAAGGATGATTTTGGGGCTGGTGGTGCAGGAGGCTAAGGGAGCAGTATCAGTGAAGTTTTTGAGGGGAAAGGAGTGGATTGAGGTGGGGTTTGAGGAGGAAGATGCCTTGTTGACAGCTATAGAGAAGGGGGTGATAGTTGGTGAGGTTGTAGTCCCTATGGCTCGGTGTATGTGCTGGGACCCCTAGGTGGTGCAGTTGATGGTGTTGGATCTCCTGACTATGTTGAAGGAGAGAACCAGGGAGCTGGTTGTAGAGGTGATCAAGGAGTATGGAGAGATTGTGGATATTGGGTTCAAGGTCTGGGAGGGCACAGAGCTTAGGACTGGTGACGTCAATGTCAAGATGAGACTGGCTGGGAAGGAGAATATGGAGAAGTTGAGGGACTGGCCAGTGACACTGAGGTGGGGACCAGTGGAGTGTAAGATCATGAGGGTGAAGGGGACCCAGGAGGAGGAGGAGGACCTGTTGGAGGTGCTGGAGGATCTGGAAGGGGCGGTTGCAAGGAGGAGATTGACCTGGAAGGAATTTGAGGCCAGGATGGTGGTAGGGGAGATGGATGGGAAGAGGGTCCAGATAGAGAAGGGGGCCTGGGAGAAGATGCAGGGGAGGAAAATCCAGAAGGAGCTGCTGGTGAGGTTGGGTGGGGGTAGGGCTGGTGGAAGCTCAGGGGAGGGAGTTGCAGGGTTGCGGGAGAGTGCCTGGGCTGAGGGGGGAGAAATGGCCCAGGGTGGGGCTCGGATTGGAGTGGGGGAAGAGAAGGAAGGTGAGTTGGAGGCAGATGCCAAAATGGGTGAGGGAATGTGCCCTCAGTATAGTGTCCCGGGTGGGGCTGAGGGGGAGAAGGAGCTGCTGGATGTACTGGATGATGAGTGGGATGAGTCAGTGAGGAGGAGTGTGCTGATGGACCCTGAGGTAGATGGGGGACGAATCGCTCAGGGTGCAGTAGAGGCTGTGGATGAGGAGAAGTGGATGTGGAAGACCCTGGAAGGGATAGTGGCTGAAGAGCTGGGGGGTGAGAATTTCCAGGTGATGGAAGAGAGACATTGGGAGGAGATCCTACAGGGAGAGGAGGTGCCAAGGAAGATGAGGAATGAGATCCTGGCTGTCCTCCTGGAGTCAGTTGAATATCAAGTGAATGATCAGTGGGAGGAGGAGCTTTGGAAGATTGCGAGTGATAGGGCACTTTTCTTGTGGAACTCAAGGAAGGGACTGGAGAAGTGGCACGCAGTCTGCTTGGACTACCAGTCAGATATAGAGGTCGTGGATGGGGTAGAATGTCAGAAAATCTTGGAGGCACTGGATGCTCAGGTTAATGTGGAGGGTGACTTGGAAGCTGAACGGCACTTGGATCTGGCTGGGGATGAGATGAGCATGGAATACTAGGTTGGGGTCACCAATTCAACATTTTTTCAATATAAACAGTACAACTAAGATATTCTCGTTGAATATTAATGGGTTATGGGGAGTGGCTAGGAGGAAGTACATATTTGGATAGCTTAAGGGATTGGACGCGGACCTCTTCTTGCTGCAGGATGTTTGATATGAGGAAAATGTGGATTTATAGGATTGGACTAAGGAATGGGGGGGTGCAGTAGTATGGAGGGGGAAAGTGTGTATTCTCATTCAGAAAGGGATGGGGGACATTGTGGACATTGGATATTGGGGGGTCTCAGGTAGTATGGGGTATGTGGAAGAGGTCTGGATGGGGCTCATTGATGGTTGGGTCTTGTTACTGCCCAGCTGAAAGAGGGGAGAGGGTGGATTGGATTCGCCAATTGAAGGAAGCTAGTGTATTGGGAGAAGTGGGCCTGGACTATATGGGGGGTGACTTCAACATGGTATGGAATAAAGAGATGGATAGAACAGATAGTGGGAGAGGTGTGTGGGGTGAAAGTGGTGGGCTGAGTGACTGGTCGGAAATAGAGAGGTTGTGTTCTTTAGTGGACTCAGGAAGACACCTTTGGGCCGATTGGCAGGTATACACCCACTGGGTAGCAGGGCTGGGCTCCAGGATTGACTGGGTTCTGATAGTGGAGTATTGGGGAGCAGATGTCTGGTCGGTGCTGGAAGTGATATGGTGTCTATGGTCTGATCACTGGGGGCTGCTTGGAGGGGGGAGGTTTGGGAGAAATGAGGATGGGCCTGGACATTGGTAGCTAAATTCTTCCTTATTGGTGGATAGGGTGTTGTAAGAGGGTTGGGAGACAGAGGTGGTTGGAAATATCGGTAGGTGGCAGGAACAAGGCCTGGGGATTGGAGACCACTAGTGAAGGCTGAAGGTGACTGTCCAGATGTATTGGAGGGAAGCAGGGAAAGGAAAGTATACCCAGCGAAGATGGAGGGTGCTGTGGGCCTCACGGCATCTGGCAGCACTCCTGGGGAGATGGGCAGGTGTGCTGGAGGATGGAGACGTGACTGATTGGCATATTGTGAGAATCCGACAGGAGGTCAAAGAGCTTAAAGAAGTGTTACAAAAGGAGGAGGAGGTGAAGTTGCAGGGAATGGTTACCCGCCTGCAGTGGCAGGGGCTTGAGGAAGGAGAGAGGCCTACTAGGTTTTTATCATGGTTGTTACAAGTATGACAAATGAGGCAGCAGTGGGATGGGGTTTTGGATGTGAACAGCAAGCTGGTGGTGGGGTCTCCAGCGATTCTGGACCTATTGAGAACCCAGTGGGAGAATTTATAGAGTGAAGAGGAAGGAGGAATGGATGCTCTGGATGTTGAGAGACAGCTGGGGGATTGGTACCCAGACTCTGTAATGGGGCTTGGGGCATTAGGGGACCCAGTGTGTAGCAAGGAAATTTGCAGAGTTGTGGCCTCGACGAGTAAGGAGATTGCTCCAGGAGAGGATGGGTTTCCCTGGGATTTTTGGCAGAAAATGGCTGGGGTGGGTGAGGCACTAGAGGAGATGACTGCGATGTGTGATGGAGTTCTTCGGTCTGGTGCCTGGATTGGGGGACAGCACTTAGGGCTAGTCTCCTTGCTCTACAAGAATAAGGGGAGGTGAGAGGACTGGAAGAACTGGCAGCCTATTATGCTTCTTGACATGGACTGTAAACTGATGACAAAGATCTTGGTGATGAGGTTGCAAGGAATTGCTCAGCAGGTGCTTGGTGTGGAGCAGCATGGGTTTGTCAGTGGTCAGTTGATTCGAGATAGGACAGCTTGAGTTCATGGAGTGATTAAAGGTGCCCAAGTGGCAGGGGTTGATGGCAAGTTGGTGTTTCTAGACCAGGAGAAGGCTTATGACAGAGTGCGGAGGATATGACTGGAGGGGGTGCTGAAATGGATTAGTATCCCCCCAGGGTTCTGAGGATCATTGATCAGCCTCTTAGAGGACAGTCAGGTAGCATTGGTCATTAATGGCCACAGGGGAGTGACCTTTCCCCTGAGATGTGGGGTACCACAAGGGGACCCCTTGTCATCCATATTGTATGCCCTTTCTCTGGAGCCTCTACTGGACAGAATTCAGCATCAAATTGGAGGTTTGGACATTTTAGGGGTTAATTGGAAGGTGGGGGCCTTTGCTGATGATATGGTGGTCAGGCTGGACTCTCTGGTGGATGTGGGGGAGTTACAGAGGTCTGTGGAATGGTATGAGAGGGGCTCTGGTGCTAAACTGAACTGGCCCAAGTGCGAGACTCTGGTGCTAGGTGCTGGGATTGTGGGTGGCAATGTCATTGGGACAGTGGTACTGGCTGGAGAACCAGTGCAATATTTGGGGATCTACTTCTCGGTGTTTGGATCTCTTTTTCCCCGGGTATGGTGGGATCATAAACTATTGGAGTGGGGAAATGTTCTGCTGTGATGGGGAGGCTGGCATATGTCCCTAGCTGGAAGGGTGATGGTACTGAATGTATATTGGATACCAAAGCTATAGTATGTGGGATATCATTTGGATTTCCAAACCTGGGTGATTAAGGGGCTGTTGAAGATGGTGAGGTCATGGATCTAGTGAGGGAGGCAGAGCCAGGTCAGTTGGGAGGTACTCACACTGCCCTTGGAAAGGGGTGGGCTGGGCTTAGTGGACTTTACTAAGTGGCTCCTATGCCTGAGAGCTTGGTGGTTGTGAAGAGCAAGCGAGCTTTGAGGTCGGGAGTGGGTGCCACTCATGCAAAGATTGTAGGAGGTTTGGTATTTCCCATGTGGTGATTCAGGTGACCTGCTCATGATGGTAGCCATGGAGAGGAGTAGGAGGATGTGGTTTATGGGCTTCTGGTGGGAAGTGGTGGATGGTGCTAAGAAGATTGGACTTTGGTGGCGAGGTGATGAAGCCGAGGAGGATTGGGGACCGCAGATGTGGTGGTAGGACAGGTTGCTACTGGGTGGTGCTCTGGTGGAGGACTTTCAGCTTGGTGAGGGTCTGGAGTGTCTGTGGAACCTAGGTGGAGACCTGTGGCCTGAAGTCTGGCAGAGGGTCGGAATTGGTGAGGAGTGGGATTGGAATGGACTCTGGCTCTAGAGCAAAAGGATGAGGCAGTGGCTGCCCCCCAAGTTCTAGGTAGTATGGTAGCATGTCCTATGGCAGAATGTGATGTTGAACTATCGATCTGGGTACTTGGTGACCAGGGAGCATTTGAGTGTAAGGAGTGTTTCAATATTGGTCAGGAGGGAGGAGTGGTACAAATGCCTAAACATTGGCTTAGTGAATGTAAGATTTTGGAGGAGTTTTGGAGATGTATTATGAACAGGGTGGGGCTGAGTGCCTTGGAGGGAGAGGGAGGGGGGAGATGGAGTAAGCTCTGCTGGCAACTGGTGGGTGGAGTTGGGGATGAATGGCTGACCCTTGGTTGGGCTTTGGCTATATGGGTTGGGTTGGCTGGGCATTGGGTTCATGTCTTTGAGGAAGGGTGTTGGGTTGGGGTTGGGGACAAGGTAGCACATTGGGAATAGTTGCTTTTGGACATTTTGAATAGCTGGTGACAGGGTTGGGGGCTGGGTGGGGGTAATTGCAGAGGGTTGGTGTAGTGTATCTCCCAGAAGAGTGGTGGAAGGATTCAAGTAGTGAGTGATCAGGTGGTGCTCAAGTAGAGAGAGATCGAGGGAGGAGGACTGGGTCCATGGGGCATTGGTTGAGGGTGAGAGTGACATTGTATTGTTAGTATTATAGACTTCGGTAATAAAGGGCAGTCCAAGAGACTATAAAAAAAAAAAAAAAAAAAAAAAAAAAAAAAAAAAAAAAAAAAAAAAAAAAAAAAAAAAAAAAAAAAGGGCTTATATTAGTCTATACCTCATTCTGCACACTATGCTCTCTCTACCACTAGGGGGAACTCACATATACCAATAACTAAAAGCATATGCCCAAGACTTCAATATATATATAAGACTATGTCTGAGTTAAATAGAATAGCCCCTACTACCCCAAAGAGAATAACAGGTAAAGAAAAAACTCTCATTAAAGTATATCATAATAGATAGGGCCTAGTTCTCCATCTGTGAGCAGAGTGGTGGGAGAGTGTCGATAGTGTTAGATAAGGTGGTCTTTTATCGGGTAGGGGTAGGGGGGG
>RBNI01006096.1:0-11749 GCA_003990745.1 Jimgerdemannia flammicorona
AAAAAAAAAAAAAAAAAAAAAAAAAAAAAAAAAAAAAAAAAGTGGGGGAGTAGGGGATATGGGATGCATCAAATTACTCAGAACCAGATGATACATATCTCCAACTGTCCGTACGCACCTATTGTTCATGTGAGAGTTGTAATCGATGTCGTCCCACAGGCATCGCTCGTACTGATTGATGACTGTGAAGAGGTCTGGATATTATACACAATGCGCATAATTTCAGCACGGATGGGGGGGAGGGAGGGGAATGAACAAGTCGACTCAAACCTTTGGGGAGGACGTTTAAACACACCTAAAGGAGAGTGCAAGTTCCATCTGGCCTTTGGGATTATGGACCTTAGCAGGAAGTAGGAGCGCACGGTGTAGGCAAGGGGCAAGCTCTGGTAGTGCATGCACCAGAGAGCCACGACAGGAATAGCCAGGGCGATGGCGACTGTGGAGGGGTCCATTCCGGGAAAGGGCGAAAGAAGGAAGTGGGAAGAGAGGAATGGCGTGTCGGCGAAATCGATGGGATGTCATGTGACTTGTCCCTTCACCGTCACATGACCTGAGCCTGCCAAAACATAACAAACTTCCACACCCCTCCCCCCCCCAAACCCACAATGCCTCCCCACAACAACGAAGCCTGCCCCGAGGCCGCCATCAGAGTTGGCGCAACATTCGCAGTAGCTGGTCTTCTCGTCTCCTCAGTCCAGAATTCCCTTGGGACCCACTCGCAAGGCGCGAAGGGTGTGTTCACCCGCACCGGTGGCACCATCGGCTTCTTTGGTAAGACGCGAGGGAAACGAACCCCAAGGCGGCTCCAAACGTATATACGAGTTACCGTTTGGAGACATTCAGCCCAACGTGCGCGCGCCACGAATTAGGAACATTTCCTTTTTTTTGCTGCACGACCCTCACTCCACCTCCGCACTGGTGTCACTTTTTATATACATATTGCATCCCAGCCGCCATGGGTGGTGTCTTTGCCGCTACCGAATGTATCGTCGGGGAGATTCGTAAAGAGGATGATGCGTTGAACAGAGCCGCTGCTGGATGTGCGGCAGGTATCGTTGCCGGTATTCGAGGTACTCTTGCGTTTTTTCAGTTCCTCTCTTGTTTGTTCGACTCGCGATTTCTCGGATGGTGCCCCGAGGCCCGCATTGCTCTTGGCTGTATCTCAGAACCATGTATTTCTTTGTATTTTTTATTCAAAAATCACTATACGAAACCTCCCCCCACTTCACTTTCTCCCAGCCCACTCTATTCCTGTTATGTGCGGGGCCTGTGTGGCTGTCGGCACCGCCTTCGCCGTGTACGAGTACGGTGGCGGCAATATCAAGGGCATGCTGGTACAAATGTCGGAGGAGGAGAAGCAGGAATGGAGGGCGTCGTTCTTCAAGAAGAAAGAGCAAAAGACCGAGTAGTTTTGTGCATGTTACGGTGTTTGGTGATGAATTATGTTATAATATATTGCACAGAGACAAAAAAAAAAGAAAAAAAAAAAAGGTGAAAATCCATAAAGCATTCGAATGTGTAAAAATGATCTGGGACGCTGGATGAGTCGAATTCTATTTATTTCTTGAGAGGGCATTATTAGGAGGGAGATGTAAAATAATGGTGGTCGCGTGATGCAACGAAATGCTGGGCATGTGTTGTGCAATCTAGGAGGTGGAGGTATCCTTAAATTCTGAATCAAATAAAATCATAAATAAATAAATAAATCGATATTTTAAAGCACAGGAGATCCGCCAAGCCGTGCGGGATTTCGACCGAACCTATCGCCATCCTCGCAGATACCGCCCTTCCGAGAAGCTCGGCACCAATTCGTCAAACCTATACGTCCTGTCACAGTGCCGGTTATCTGCGGCAACACACTCCACCATTTCGTCGACGCTCGTGGCCACTTGACGGAGGCTTGGCCTCGCTTGTATCAGACATAAGTATGGGTCCCGTCTTGTCTCCCAAATTTTTTGCTAGCTACTATTTCCTACCCAGCGCGTTTTCTACCCACTAGATACAATGACCTCTGGAACCCGAACCGTGCAGCAGGCCTACTTCCTCGCGACTTTCGCCACCTACCTGCAATATCAGCGGCTCATAACCATCGCCGAGTTGGAGGAGATATTGGAAAATGTCCCGGCCTCCTTCGCTTTGACAGTTTGGACGAAATCGATCGCTCAAGTTGACCGCTGACGACCCAAAAAGAAGATTGACAAAAGATTACCGGAATGACCGGGGAATCTTTCTGTCAAAAGACGACAATGATAGAATGTCCATAGTTGCTGGCGGGCAATGAATAATAATAATAATAATGCCAGTATAATACAGCCGGGCAAAAGGAATAAAAGCGCGTGACAACAGGCAAGCAGGATGCAAACAAAAACCAACGGAATGCGCAACCGATTTTTATAACGTCACTAATTCACTTCCCTTTTGAGGATATACATGGCCGTATGCATCTACACGACAATATTAGTTGAGGGTTCTAGGGGAGGGACTCGAACAGGTTTATTCATGAAGAGTCAAAGAATGAATTTGTTAACAGTGCGTGATTTGAAAGATGATGGAGCCTGTGAACGCACTCGGGTCGAAAAAATGGTCTCTCTCTTAGAACAAACTTCATGGTTCTGGTGATCTAGCTGTATCGAAACCATCATGCCAATATGACAACGAAAGACTTTATGGTCGATGGCCAACATTAGATCGCCTTTGGGATTGTAAAACGGATTACAACATATGCGTATAAGCATTTACCGCCACGATGCCAATATAATAACGACTACTTAGAAGCAGTGGTAAACCTCAGAAATATTAATATTAATACATCAAATTGGTGTGGCATATACTTCAATGTACTTCAATCCTTTCAACGTCTTCTCCGCCTTCAAATAATCCTCATCCTCCGTAATAGAGTCCTCCCCCTGCAACACTACGTAGAACTCTTTAATGAACTCTAACAGATGCTGACTATGGAGCACATGGACCTTCGAGGTCCCGTCGCCAACATGCTCCTCGAGGAACGAGTCGTGGGCGGCGAAGTACAAGTCGCGGCACTTGTCCTGATCGTCGGACAAGCGTGGCTGGACGTAATCAAATTTGAGGATGCGGAAGCCGAGCTTGTGCAAGACCTTGCGGCGAGTGGCAGGCAGCATCACGTCTTTGCTGGCGTCTACATGGTCGTTGTTAGTCTCAAGGTAGATGGCGTGGCAGCGGGCGTGACCGCGTGATCGAGCTTCGGCGTTGAGGGATGCGAGAACGTGAGAGACGAGGAGCTTGCCGAGGCCGCTGGCCTTTGCAGTTGGGGAGACTAGGATGGGGGGGGGGGTTGTTGTTTGAGCAAAAGGTGTGGAAGGCACCTGCCTGTTTCCATGATGCTTAATGCTCAAAGGTCGAGAGTTGGAATTACCAGCGATGTAGGTCATGAGGCCGCAATTCGACTTGGGATAATACTCGCAGCAAACGCCTCCGTAGATGACGGCCTTTGAATGATGGCTGAGTTTGGACGGATCCTGATCTAAGACCAAAATAACGTGTAGCGTATACAGAGACTGATGGTCGGCATCCTCAAATTGCTTGAACCAAACGGAGACGGGCTCCAGTTCTGAGGGCGGGTGGTGGAAACAGTGAGCTTGTTGGGGGAGAAGGGGGATTGAAGAAGGCAGGATTTTCAAAACGAGAAACTCACCTGACTCGAACTGGCCGAAGTTTGGGACCATCAAGTCTTTGTAAAAGCTCGCGAGCAAGTCATGGGAGTAGTTGTCGCGCAGGTTCAGGAGGTAGTGGGCAAGGGGGGGTTCGGACATGTCGAAATAAATAAATAAATGAAAGATCAATAAGGGGGGAAAGGGGCGATACTTAAATTACAAGTATTAATTTGATGACATCACCCCTCTTTCTCTCTTTCGCCTCTTTTTCTCGGCCATGCCTCCACGCCGCACTCAGAGCGACAACGACCCACCAACCTTCACATCCGACCAGTACTCGGCAAAACACACAAAGCTCAACTCTCCTTCAACAGTACGGCTCGCAGCCCACTCAAAGACACGCGTCGCCTATTTTCACGATGAGGAGGTCGGAAATTTCCACTATGGGGTGAGCAAAACCACTAGCTAGGAGCAATTGCCCCAACATCATACTTTTTCTTATCAATGTTCCCTTAACCTACAGGAGCGCCATCCCATGAAACCTCACCGCTTGACTTTGACGAACCATCTCGTCCTCACCTACGACCTGCACCAGAAAATGGAGATCTTCCAACCCCGCAAGGCGACAGAGCAGGAGATCTTAGATTTCCATGCTGCAGATTACGTAGACTTCTTAAAAAGGTGTGTATTGGGCGAACAACCATCACATCACGAGAACTGTACCTTTGCGGAGAAACGGATCGTCGTGATGGCCCAGCAATCTGAAATAATAACACGAACGAAACGTTCATATCTACAAACTTTAGTCGTTTGACCCCCCATCACCTTGTGTTTGCCACATACCCTTCACCCATGCTCACGCCTCTGTCCCCCTGCCTCCCCAAGAGTCACCCCCGACAACGTCTCCAACTTTTCCAAATTCTTCCAACGCTTCAACGTTGGCGACGACTGCCCCATCTTCGACGGCATGTACGAATTCTGTCAAATCTATGCTGGTGGCACCATTGACGCCGCACGGAAACTGGTTTCCAATGGCGCCGACATTTGTGTCAACTGGTCTGGCGGGTTACATCACGCCAAGCGGTGCGAGGCGAGTGGGTTCTGCTATGTGAATGACATTGTGTTGGGAATACTGAACTTGCTGAGGTGAGTTGATAACTAGGTGACGTCAGAGGGAGTTGGGGTCAAAGCACTAGTACGAAATGTGGGACGCAGGTCGAGAATTGGTGGTGTTGTTTTTTCTTTCGGTTTACGCTTTAACATGTGTGTGCACCGAACCAGGTTTTATGCCTTGGAATTACGTTTGCCCAAACGTTAATGACCACACAACCACCTTCCCGTCAGATACTATCCCCGTGTCCTGTACGTCGACATCGACATCCACCATGGCGACGGCGTCCAAGAAGCCTTTTACACCACAGATCGCGTTATGACTGTGTCCTTCCACAAGTACAATGGCGACTTTTTCCCGGGCACAGGCAACATGGATGAGATTGGCTCCGCCCTGGGCAAATATTACTCGGTCAACGTCCCTCTCCGTGACGGTATTGATGATGTTTCCTACGTCGACCTTTTCCAATCCATCATGAAGGCCACCATTGACACATTCTGCCCCTCGGCCATTGTCCTCCAATGCGGCGCCGACTCCCTCGGCTGCGACCGCCTCGGTTGCTTCAACCTCTCGATTGAGGCCCATGGCGAGTGCGTGCGCTTTATCAAGGAGTTCAAACTGCCGCTCCTGGTCGTTGGCGGCGGCGGCTATACCATTCGCAATGTCGCCCGATGCTGGACCTATGAGACCTCGATCGTTGTTGATTCCGACATCCCCAACGATCTGCCCAAGAATCAATACATGGAGTACTTCGCGCCCGATTACCTGCTCCATCCTCACCTCTCGGGACGGCTTGAGAACCAAAACGATAAAGCTTATCTGAAAAAAATACGTGAGCGCGTGCTAGAGCAGCTAAGGTACTTGCAGGGGGCGCCATCGGTACAGATGCAGGAGATTCCGCCGGATATCTTGGGGTTCTTGGAGGATGGAGAGGAGGAGCAGAGGAATGCGGCAGAGGATTCAGAAAGGGGAAAGGAGACGAGAGGGAGAGAGGCAGAGGGTGGGAGGGTTGAGAAGGAAGGGGAGTGGTTCGACGGGGACGACGATAATGAGGGCGAGGCGAGGGATGGTGAGAGGGAGGGGGAAATGGAGTTTATGGATATTGAGGTGCAGATTTAGCGGGTGGGTACATAGTTTTTCTATTACACGGAAGTATATATCATTTACTCCTAATCTTGTGAATGACTGCGTATTTAGATGCCTCACATGATTGTCATGAGAGAACGCGATCATCGTGCCGTTTCCGGCCGAAGTGGGCCATAAGGTCAACAAAAATAAAACAAAAAGAACATCTAGTACCACCGCGCATCCATGTAACTTCAATAAAAGGCGCGTTTAATCACATGGATTCAAAAAAAAAAAAAAATGAAATTGCGGAACATCAATTTTTCCACAAGCTTAAAATCATGTGGCTCCTTTGATCCGATCAACCAACCTCCATCTCAAAATTCCACTCCTCTTCCCATCTATTCTTTAAATCTCTACTCATCGCCCGCCGTGTCGTGCACGCCCTTGGTCTTTCGGCCTTTACGTTCGCGCTGATAAAACTCGGCGAGCATCTTCTGCGGGATACGGTTGAGCAACTCCTTCGGGAAAATACGGAGCAGTGACCAGGCGAGATCGAGCGATTCATAGATCGTTCGAGATTCGTAAGCCCCTGGTTTAATGACAGTTAGGGGTGGGTCAAGATAAGCAACGGCAAGGCCGTCCATGTCGAGAAATAAACAAACAACCATACAAGCAAGCAAGCCATCAAAAGCAACACTCTGTATCAAGGATCCATAGAGCAGAAAACTTGCCTTGCGCGATGAATGTCCGCTCGAACTTTTCCAAGAACTCGAGCGACAGTTTATCCTCCTGGTTCAGTGCTTCCTCACCCACGACAGCCTTCATCGCCGCCGCGTCCTTGCCAATGGCGTACTTGGCGTACTGCATTTTTCAAGTCCAAAAGGTGCGTTAAGAGTTGCCGGATACTTCCTTGAAGATCCTATGCATCAAAGCCGAGAAGATCTCATCCCACCAACACCGTATCCAGATTCTCGCAGAGAATCATCTCTCCCATTGTAACTTACCAGTTGGTTCGAAACATCACCATGATCCTTCCTCGTCATCCCTTCGCCGATAGCACTTTTCATCAAACGCGATAGCGATGGTAAAACGTTGATTGGCGGGTAAATTTGACGATTGTGCAGCTGGCGATCAACAAAGATCTGGCCCTCGGTGATATAACCCGTCAGATCGGGAATGGGATGGGTGATATCTAATAAAATATAAGGAGGCGCGGGGCAAGATTGAGAATGATGAAACGACATTAAGCATCTTGCAAGGTACCACATGGTCCTAAATCTTCAAAATACGACGTCCATTTTCCCTTAACCTCCACGGATCTCATAATTCACTACATTACCATCATTAGGCATAGTTAGAATGGGAATTTGCGTAATGGATCCGTTCCTGCCTTCCACACGACCAGCCCGCTCGTATATGGTCGACAAATCCGTGTACATGTAACCGGGGTACCCGCGCCGACCAGGAACTTCCTCGCGAGCGGCGGAAACCTGCGTGAAAGACAGATGCTTGTTTCATACATATCGGGTGCGAGACTTTTTGCAAGTATGCGGAGGCCAAAGACGGAAGGCAAAAAAAAGCACCTCACGCAACGCGTCTGCATACGAGCTCATGTCGGTCAAGATAACCAGCACGTGTTTCTCGAGCTGATAGGCGTAATATTCGGCGGTGGTGAGCGCCAAGCGGGGAGTGATGATACGTTCAATCCTTAAAAACAAACAAACGGACAAAACGGTAATGTGATTTAACGCGAAGATCATGTATGGAGAATATGGGTAAATGACTCCCGTCGTCCGAGCTATCATAACATAATACTCACGTCGGGTCGTTGGCTAAATTGAGGAACAATGTGACACGCTCGAGCGAGCCGTTTTCTTCGAAATCTTGCTTGAAGAAGCGTGCGGTCTCCATGTTGACCTAAGAGTGTGAGAGGTTGGTTCGCCATCAGGAATAGAATATGGTAACCTATCTAACCCTTCCTCTCCTTGATCTGCCAAACTTGGAGAAAATACCAAGAATACTCACGCCCATAGCGGCAAACACGATGGAGAAGTTATCCTCGTGTCCGTCAAGTACGCCCTTGTTAATGCCAATCTTTTGGACCAGACCGGCCTGTCGGCAGATTTGCGCAGCGATCTATTATAATTAAAAATGGCAATCACAACATCAATGATTTGTCTTGACCAAACGAACCATGACTCCATCGTTCACATGGGCGACAGAGGCTGAATTAATTATTTTCCTTACAAACTCACTTCATTGTGTGGCAACCCAGCGGCCGAGAAAATCGGGATCTTTTGGCCGCGGGCAATTGAGTTCATGGTGTCGATGGCGGAAATACCCGTCTGAATCATCTCTTCGGGGTAGATGCGGGAATATGGGTTGATCGGGGAGCCTGTCTCCAAAAAAAAAAAAAAAAAAAAAAAAAAAAAAAAAAAAGAAAAGAAAGAAAGACGACGGGTTCAGCGAAACGGTATCGCAAGAGGCTCTTTTCTTACCAACTGCCTGGCCTTTAGACTCACCGTTGATATCCAGAAAATCATCAGCAAAGACTTTTGGTCCTTTGTCGATAGATTTTCCAGACCCGTTGAAGATACGACCAAGCATGTCCTCAGACACGGGAATCTTGAGCGTATCCCCCGTGAATTCGACGTGCGTTTGTTTCGCGTCAATACCAGAGGTGCCTTTGAAAACCTGATTTGATTTGAAATATCCAAGTATATAAAATCAAAAAACAGAAACCGTAAAGACCTGAGCATGCCCGAAGATAGGTACGAACCTGCACGATAGCCCTCTTGCCTTGCACTTCGAGAACTTGCCCGGCGCGTTTGGAGCCGTCGGGAAGAGTGAGCTCGACGATTTCCGAGAATTTGGGGAACTACCGTGTGGGAAGTTGAAACGCGAGTAAGATATATTTCCCACAGTGTCTTCGAGGAGGACGCGTTGAGTACGTTTGGTTCCCCAAATGTGGTGGAACAAGTTTCGTATCGCACGTGTTCTACGCACCTTGACGCTGTCCAGAATGACCAGTGGACCATTGACACCGGCGACGGTTCGGTAGTCTACAGGACGTGAGAGAGTTTACGTCGAGAAGATCAGATAGTGGAGGGAGCGAGGCGCGTAGTTGTGGTGGAATCACTAACCTAACCGCGGTTTGGCGACGTAGTCCCGGGTAACGGCGGCCTTGTGAAGCTCATAGACCTCCGATGCGGAGAGCCTTGGGTCAGACGGGTTTGCGGCCATTGAGGGGTAGGTGGTTTAGGAGGGGTAGGTGGTTTAGGAGGGGGATGCGGGGGGCGGCGGGTGGAAAATCAAAAAAGTTCTGGGTGACGTGTGGGCACAGACTTTCCAAAATGAATGTGGCCACGTTCGTCGTGGCCAAAACCATAGAACTGTCAAATCGTCGCCTCATGTCCACCACGACGCATACCATATCATGAAGCTGTTCAATTTTCGCATTCGCAAGAAGCAGCTTTCGGTACATCTGATCACAGGCCCTATCGTGTACTTGAGAGGGGACCCCACGGAGCCCACCACCTCCTTACTGTGCGGAGAACTCGTGCTCGAGTTGGCAAAGGCGTCGTCTGTGACTTTGTTGAGGTTGCAGCTTGTTGGAAGAGCGAAGGAGCATTCGGATGGCAAGTGAACCTTTCCGATGAACTAATAATGGCTGTTGCTGCATGTACGATTGGTTTGGTAACATTGCAATCGCATCTTATAGGAGTCAGCCTCCGTAAAGCCGCCGATAAAATATTACATACCCAATATATCACTGTCCTGACTGCTCCGTCAGACACCCCGATCCACCTTCCTGCCGGCAAGCACCGCTACACTTTCGAGCTTTCGCTTCCAAATAGCCTCACCGAAACTATTGAGTTTGATAAACAAGGCATCGCTGTCACCCACAGTTTGTTCGCCAACCTCCACCGCATTGGCTCTCGTTGGTTGTCTAACCCGATTTTGCGCACCAGACGCGACATTTGTGTAATTCGCGTGCCCTCGGCGGATGAAGCTAACGCGGAACAGACATTCGTGGTGAATCATTCCGCACCCGGTGTGGCGAATATCCAGATCCTATTGGAGAAGGCGACGGTCGTCATGGGGATGGTGGCTCCAGTTGTAGTGAAGGTTTCAGCAAGGCTTCAAGGGTTGATCTTCGAGGGTCTGGAGGTGAACATGGTGGAGAAGCGGTCGCATGAGAAGGGCGCCGACACAGGCCAAGCTCGGAGGAAGGAAGAGATCACGGAGGTTTCGCTGAAGCAGCGGGACGGCACGTGGCTCAAGAAAGCCGAATTGGACGGGACGAACGGGGAATGGGAAGGGCGAGCCGAATTCATGGTGCCCGGTTGCGGGAACGGTCTGAGTCCGAGCATCAAGTCGTACCCCAACCTAATTGTCGAACATCAGCTTCAGCTCAAGCTCAAGTTGACGGCGCCGGCGCCCGAGGAGTGGTCGGAACCACCGGGTTCGCGGGTGACACGTGAGTTCAATCTGAGAGCGGCATTGCGCGTGCTGAGTTGTCGGGCCGTGGATGATTATATTGCGCTTCCGAAATATTCGGCTTCGGGGGAGACGTTGGATGGATTTCATTGCGCATGCAGTCCACGATATCAGGAGTTCAAGAGATCGGCCCGATCGTTGGCAGAGATAGAGTATGAAGTTGAAGAAGAAAGGGGGTTGCCGGAGTATGATGAGCTGGAAGAAACGCGGACCTGAACGGGGATTGCCCGAGTATTAATAGTAATACAATAAAGAAGTAATTTATAGTAATTCATCTTTCTGGATATATAATTATGTCATGTGACAAGCATTTTTCCAAAGATTTGGAACGCGGCTCTGCATGTCTCCAACCTTCACTCCATTCCATCATGCCGCGCAAAGATGTAAAGGCTTCCCAGCTCGCTAAACCCACTTCTACCACTCGTACTGATAGTGATCCATCCACCGCCATTACACAACTCGATCCCAACCTGGTCATCCGCACCTTCCGCCCCTCCGATTGCCCATCCCTTCACAGGCTGCACTCGTCCTCATACAAGGGCCAGTCCTGGCGCGCCGTGAAATCGCTGCTCTTCCACCCCAACGTTGCAAAAATTTACGTCATTGCATTCGGCATCGTCATCAACATATTGATGTTCCTTTTCAATCGTGTGGAGATGTTTAAGGCGTACTCGGTGGAGATGACTATCATATCGGTGTCGTTGTGGACGGTTACCATCCCAGTAATGTTGTGGTGGTTTTTCAGGATTGGATTCAGAGAAAACATTAAGACTGCACTGGAGGGTGAGTTGAAGGATGTGGCGACGAGTTTTAGGCTGGAGCCGGAGAGTGATGTGAAGAAAGAGGGGGGCGGAAAGGGGGAAGACGATCAAGATAAAGAGGACGCAGTTAAAACAATCAGCACAAGTACATTCTATGTCGCTATCACACCATCCAACTTTTGGGTATGCGTTGACACGGCTTCAAACGATGTCGTTGGTAGCGTTGGCTTAGAGTACAAGGAAATCCCATCGACTGACTCGAAACATCGTATTGGTGAGCTGCGCCGTTTGGTGGTCAACCCCAAATACGTTTCCCAGGGAGTGATGGACGCGCTTATAGCCGAGTCGGTCCGCTGGGCACGCGGACACAAGCTGAGCAAGCTGTTTGCCATCAATCTGACGACAGTGCAGATGGAGCAGCGGCAGTCGCTGGAGAAGGCGGGATTCGTGATCCTGAAGAGGAAGCTCATACTTCAGGGGTACGAATATCTGGCGTATGAGATGGAGCTTTAATGATTCGGTTAAATTGTCACAGAAATTGTCACAGAAGTGGGATTGCCAGACGGGAGGGAGTGGGATCACGAAAAAGATTGATAACCAATATACAGATACGGGGAATAATGTGCATTAAGCGATAGGCTAATGTATGAGACCACTGAACATGTTAACAGAACGAAAAA
>RBNI01006097.1:0-11749 GCA_003990745.1 Jimgerdemannia flammicorona
CCAAGACTCTGCATTGACTACAGGAAGCTCAATGCCATCACCAAGAAGGATAGGCAGCCCTTGCCGAATATTCAAGAAATCCTTACCACCCTTGGAAGCAAAGCCAAATACTATACCACCTTGGATCTGTTCTCAGGCTTCTATCAGATCAGTCTCACTCAAGATGCCAGTGAGAAATCAGCCTTCATCACACCTGATGCCACCTATATCTACCTGTGAATGCCATTTGGAATGTGCAATGCCCCAGCAAGTTTCCAGCAAATGATGAACAGAGTCTTCAGCAATGAGATCGGAAAATGGCTCTTTGTCTATGTTGATGATGTGATCATCTTCAGCAATACTGCATAGGAACATGTCAATTACATACAGCTAGCCCTCAAGAGACTCAAGGAGCATGGCCTCTACATCAAGCCCAAGAAATGCAAGTTTGCTGCTCAAGAAATCGCCTACCTAGGACACCTCATCAACCAGACCAGAATCCACACAGATCCCATGAAAATTGAGGCTGTTGCAGCCTACCTGAGACCCAGAACAACCACAGAAGTCCATGCCTTCCTTGGACTGGCCAGCTACTACAGAAGATTCATCAAAGGATACTCCAACATTGCAGCACCTATCTATGAGCTACTGAAGAAGGAGACCAAATTCGAATGGACCAAGGAGCGCCAAGAAACCTTCAATGAACTCAAGACCAGGTTGACCCAAGCACCCATCCTCAGAAGACCAGACTGGAACCTAGAATTCATCCTGCAGACAGATGCAAGTGCTGTAGGACTTGGAGCAGTCCTAGCTCAGAAGAAAGATGGACATGAATATGTCATCTCCTATGCAAGCCAAGGTACCCGTGGAGCAGAACAGAACTACGAGTCATGCAAGCTTGAATACTTAGCAGTAGTCTGGGCAGTAGACAAGTTCCACTACTACCTAGCTGGGAAACACTTCACCATTCAAACAGACCATTCCGCTCTTGCCTGGCTATTCCACACTCTAAACCCCAAAGAAATATATGCCAGATAGATCTACAGGCTGCAAGAGTATGACTGTACTATCAAGCACCACTCAGGAATGACCAACACCAATGCTGATGCACTCTCAAGGACACCCCGAAACACCCCCATCAAGACCATTCAACATGAATAAGGAGCTATATTATGGATTAATCAGCTACCTTGGGCAGCGGAAGATGCCCAACCACCTCGAACTCTGGACAATCACTATCATCAACTGGACTTGGAAACAGTTTGAATTAGACAACACTACACTCAGAAAAGGAGGAAAGCTAGTAATACCTGAACACAAGAAGTATCAAGTAATGAAGGAAGTATACGAGCAAGGACACTTAGGAGGAATCAACACATACGACAAGACAAGAAGAACCATGTGGTGGCCCAAGATGGAAGAAGACCTGTACCAATTTGTCAAAGGGTGTGACAAGTGCCAAAAACAGAAACAAGATCAGCAAGACCAGGCACCCGGGTCATCAAGAATTGAGCCTATCCCCTTCCACCACATTGCAATGGATATTATTGGACCACTACCAGTAACACTATTAGAAAACCGCTATATTATAGTTATCGTAGACCTCTTCACCAAATGGATAGAGGCAGGAGCATTACAAGAAGCCAATGCCCTCTCTATAGCCGACTTCTTGCATCAAGAAATCATCTGCCGCTACAAGACATCGAAGCAAATCACCACAGACCACGGCACGGAATTTGTCAATGGATTCCATGAAATAATGTATCAGAAATACAAGATCTAGTACATCAAGACCACTGCGTACCACCCTCAAGGAAATGGACAGACAGAAAGAACCAACAAGACCCTCAAGAATATCCTAGCAAAGATCTCAGAGACATATGAGAATTGGGATAACTATCTCCCAACTGCCCTCTCTGTCTTATGAGACATACAGTCACAGAGCACACATTTTACCCCAAGAGAGCTGCTTTTCGGAGAAGAAGATTCTGATGGAACCTCAGCCACAAATCTAGACCTAACTTGGAGATGGGTTGATGCAGAAATCCAGAGACTACACCAAATCAGGAAGAAGGCCATAGATTACATCACCAAGTCACAAGTACTGATAAGAAAGAATGTGGAAAAGAATCACAAGGCCCTAGAACCCATCCGAATTGGAGAAAAGGTTCTACTGTATCGAAATATGGTAGAAGCCTCATGGTCACGAAAACTAGAGCCCAAATGGGAAGGATCCTTCTACGTGCAAGATATCAAGGGAACTACCTTCTGGCTTAGAAAAATCTCAGGGATCATACTACCTACTACGGTACATAGGAACAGACTCAAGAAGTACCACAAACCTATACAAGAGAAGCAAAACATGATGACTGCCCATGAGGTTCTAGTCTGCGAATCATAACAGCATGTCCCGTGACCAGCAGACTATCTGTCTGGACCATTCTCTAAGGGATATGGCACTGGCAGCTACTCATCCATGAGACTTTCGCAGTCAGAGGAGTTCAAACCATCAACTGATTGATCAAGATCAGAATCAGGCCCTTGCTCTATATGAAGGGAGCGACTCTTCACCATCATGCCAAAATACAAAGAGAAGACGCTAGCCCATAAACACCACTTTTCAACCCCTTGCCAGAGGTTATGGGATCAGCAAATTTTTCAGAACTGGACCAATGAATAAGGATGCTCAGGAAGATCCTTATTCAGGAGGAAGATGTAACAGTGACCCCAGAATGATGACATCAGTACAGGAGACAGCCTTTCCTTACAAAGCCACCAGATCAGAGCACAAGAAGATCATACAGCATACAAGATGAGCAACGATGACCAACTGTGAGTCATTGTGACCACAGCACAAGCATCCTGAAGAATATAAAAGAAGGATCAAGGAACTGCAGTAGCAGCAACTAACAAGAACCACCAATCCCAAAATAGCTCAAAGACTTACCATAAATGAAATGCCTGCCGCCCACCAAACCTCAAGGTCAAGGAATCGCCAAGGTACCTTATTTGAAGAAAGGATGTTCCAAGACATCAGAAGAGCCATGAGGACCCGCTCAAGAAGGACTCCTAGTGTTAACCTGGGTACTGCAGACCCCTATCACTTTATCCTCTACTGCCGTGAAATGGAAACAAGGATCACCATTGCTACCGAATACCTCCAAATGTGGCAGGAGTACGAAATAGGAAACCTCCTCTGCCGGGAGTTCCCACAGGCCAGCACCCAAGAGCTACGAGATGCCACCCCCATGGATATATGTGAAATGAGGACAGCTAAGAAGATCCATCAGATCTTCAGGCATGCACCATGGTCGATCCCCAACTTGGAGTATGTTAGAGTCTCAGATTTCAGAGACCTGTCATCCCGCTGTATCAATGCACTAGAAGCCAGAGTGGCCACAGAAGCCCAGTCCACTATCACTCTCAACAGCGAAGAAGTAGAAGACTTCTGGCACCCCATCCTTCAGGACAACCCAGACCAATTCCTGCAAGGATTGATCTCAGTATTCCAAGGCTCAAGCATCCGGGTTAGATCCCCCCAAGACCCCACATTTGTCCCCTATTTTGTGGAAGAGAACCTCATAGACTGGAGAGCTCCAGATCTTGTTCCCGATTTTTCCACCACAGTCGAACATGATGACATCATCGATGACGTCATCCCGTGTGACCTCAACATACCCGAAGCACGCGAAGTATGTGAAACGTGTGACCTGCATGATGAATTCGCGGATCTCATCTCAGTGATGATGATGATGATGATGAAGCCCCCTAGTCCTGAACTTTCTGCTCTAAGTTCTTTGTTACACTGGATAATGCCAGCACTGGTATTCTCCTGTAACATCAGATAATGCCACCACTGGCATTCTGAGGTGACGCGAAATTGTTCCAGCACTGGTATTCTCATGTAACACTAGATAATGTCAGCACCGGCATTTTGTTGTGATACCAAATAATGCCAGCCTTGAAACTTAGTAGTTTTAGTTATTGGAATTTATATTTAGCTTTATATCTTAGCAACCATTGAATTATATTTTGTATAAATTCCCCTCTTATTTCCTCTGAAATAAAGTCAGTTCCTCTCAGTGCAATACACACACTTCCTTGCAAACAATCTAAGAGATAACAAGACAGTTAAAGATAAGAAGTTTGAGGACTATAAGACCTTGGGAAGGCACTCCAATAAGAACTTGCTTATAACAACTTGAGTTAGTCTAAGAGATATACCTTGAAGAGAATCTGGCGTATTTGAAGGACTCAGCGACCACTACGTAACAATATCTTCTTTATAATATTACTTCCTTTTTTAAGAATTTTCTTGGTAATTTCTTATATATATATTAGTATCTTTAGTATACTCCTTTTTAACTTCTTCAAATAGACTAGTGGTAATATTACTAATTACTACAAGATCATTCTTTTAAGTACTTTAGAAAAGTATATTGACTACTTTATTTTTAGTATTGACAATATACTTGATTTCAATATTGAAAAATATAAAAATCTATATTCATCATGCTTGCCTTTCTATGAAGATTAGTTATATCTAAATATATTATAGAGCTTGATAGTCTATCTATAAGATAAATTTCTTACTGAAGACAAAATATCTCTATAATTGTAGAGATTAGATAATAGTAAGGAGTTTCTTATCTATATTATATAGTTCTTTTTATACTTATTTAGCTTCTGAGACAGATATATAACTGAATATTCATACTAGATTAATATAGCTTTAATAGTAATGTTTGAGATATTTATAGTAATATATAGTAAAGAGTTTAGTAGAATCTAGATTAATCAGAATTAGTATATTAGTCAGTATTCTTTTGAGGGAATTTATTACTATAATATATTCTTCTGTCTATTCTTTTTTAATATTGGTTCTCTTCTTGTAAAAACTTATATATAAGTAGAGAGTAATTGCTGAGAATCTTTGAATAAATCTTTAGTAGTATCTAGCTAATCTATTAGAATTCTTATAGAAACTTGAGAGTCTTTAAAATAAGTCAGTTACAGATTACTTCAGTCTTTTTGGAGTCAATAGCAATGTTATTTGCTAAGACAATATATTATAGCTATTTAATTTTCTTCTTAAAGAAGTAGTACTTTTTTTTTTTTTTTTTTTTTTTTTTTTTTTTTTTTTTTTTTTTTTTTTTTTTTTTTTTTTTTTTACTGAGAGCTTATATTCTTAGACTATGTCAAAAACCATCAGTAGATATTGTCAGTAGGCAGTACTGCTTATATTATATACTAGAATATCATCTAAGTATATTAGAATAAATACTCTAAAATATTTTTGAAATATATCATTTATCAGTATCTAGTATATTGATGAGTCTAAAAGATATTATATAGAATTCATAATGTCCAAATATTGTTTAAAATACTGTCTTTAGAATATCTTCTTCCTTGATACAAATTTAGTAATATTTAGATATAAGATTGATAAGTAAAAAGATCTTGACATTCTATACTTAGTTGAGTAGTTTATCAATTTGTAGGAGTATATGTATATTAGTTCTTAACAAATATCTTATTAAGTATTTGATAATTAATACATATGTAGAGGCTTTCATCCTTTTTATGAATAAAGTGAATTAGTATACTATATGGTAATTTTGATGAACATATGAGGTCTTTGTTTAACAGGTCTGTTAGTTATTCCTTGAGAGTTTCCAGCTTAGGCTAAGCTAGTTAGTAGATTTCATAATAGAGAGAGTCTGCTCTTAGAGTGGTTTTAATATTATATTCTACTGCTCAGATAAGTTGTAGTCTTTGAGTAGTTTCTGGAGGCTTTTTTCTTTATTGTCTTTATTCTTCAATAGTTTAGGAAGATTATCATTATCATCATCTTCTGCTGGTAGCTCTTTAATAGTATACATATAGATATACTACTCTGATTTCTAGATTAGCTTCTTTATTTAGATAGTAGAGATGATATTATACTTGAATTTCACTTTCTTCTTAATCTGTTCTAACTATAGCTAAATGTATCCTAGAGAGATTATATTGGTTTACTAGTTAATATATAGATTTTCTTAAGTGAGCCAGGATTTTCTGAGGATGAGATTATATCCTAAAAGATATATAATATAGAAGATCTACTTTGTAGTATATATAGTTTACTAGTTGTAGGAGTATATTCTTATAGATTTTAGAGAGTTTCTAAGTTGTTTCATTTTTAAATATAATGATATTTTCTTCTAGATTTCTTTATATCTTGAGTCTGAACTTGTTAGCAGTCTCTTTATCAAGATAGCACTTACTTGCTCTACTATTGATAAGGACTTTAACTGGGTTTTCTTTGATTTTTCCTTATAGGCAGATATATTTAGTATTGTCTTTTTGCTGGATAGTAATTATTTCTAAAGAGACTTCTTCTTCTCAATCTTATATATCTCTATCTTTATTATTGATATTCTTGATTTCTTTATTCCATTATTCTAAGATGATTG
This sequence comes from Jimgerdemannia flammicorona, assembly GCA_003990745.1. Taxonomy (NCBI): domain Eukaryota; kingdom Fungi; phylum Mucoromycota; class Endogonomycetes; order Endogonales; family Endogonaceae; genus Jimgerdemannia; species Jimgerdemannia flammicorona. Next base: position 6,435 of record RBNI01006097.1, read on the forward strand.
ATATATACTTCTTAAATTTGAGGATATATATAATATATTCTCCTATATATTCAAAACTATATATCTTGATTCCATAAGGATATCATTCTGCTGAGATATATCTATCAGTAATATACTAATACTATTTCTGATCTCAGTCTTGAGATTCTTTAATATAAATGATCTTCTGTATCTTAGTATTCTCTTTGATCTTATCAGGATACTTCTCTATTAATCCAAAAGCTTTTTCTCCTCTATTAGAGGGTAATAGTTTATTTGTTTCTTTGACTTTAAGATTATTATGTATTATCTCAATAATGGTTGGACAATTTATTTTCTATATGTGATTTCAACTGTCTTCTGTTCAGTATTATATAATAAAATCTTAATTTTATCTTTGAATTCTTGGTCTAGCTATATAGAGTCTTTCTTTCTTAATCAGACTGCTTTTTTCTGTAAGACAGATATATGTTTCTTTGGGAACTTCTATTCTAATATCTGTACTAATAGTTACTTACTTGTCTGGTTCAATGGTTATTTCTATACTTGAGTAGAGGTTTTAGTCAGTATCAGATTTATGTACTTTATCTGAAATTTTTATAGTGATAAAGAATCTCTTAACCTTGATTTTTTCAGAGGTTTCCTTGAGGTCATCTCCTGTTATAATGATAGTATATAAGGAGAATAGTTGTTTGTTCATATTGAACTTCTTATCAGAGCATTTATGAGATATATATTCACTCTTTTTATAGTAGAAATATACTTCTTTCTTCATGAGTTTCTCTATTTCATTATCAGACAATTTCTTAAATCCTCTTTTTGATTTTAGAGAGTTATTTTGAGATTTATATCTCTTCTTAAATTGATATCACTTATCTCCTTTGTTGTTGTTTCTGTTGTCTCTTAGTCTTTGAGTCACTAAGATAGTATGTACTCTGGTAATGGCTTATCCTAAGCATCATTGTTCATATAGATATTTAAAGTCATCTTTACTTTTAGATCTTTTCTGATAACTATCTAGAGATAGTATCAAAGAAGTGTACTGCTCTGGTTCTATTTATAGTTTGTTCTTGTTAGCTATATTCTACTTTTATAGTATTCAGAAGAATGTCTAATCTTATTATAAATGCTTTCAGATCTTCTTTTCTATTATTATAGAATTAGAGATTCTTGAGCTTGGTTCTAGCTTCAGTAATGTGGGTAGAGCTGTTGAACTGTTAGATGATTAGCTCCTTTAGACTCATAGTAGCTGGGTAGACTTTACAGTTAGAGCAATTATCATCTCCTTCACTTGCATCAATTTCAGCATAAGTTTTCTAGATGAGAGAATATACTGAGAGATTATACTATTACTGAGCAGCTATATCTATGAAATAGATAGTGACTTTTTCTACTTATGAGTCTGCAGTTATATAGATATCTTCAATCTTATAGTATTCATTATTATTAAGAATATTATCTGGATTCTGATTATCATTCTATCTATTTGCATAATGATTAGTATTAACTTATTCTATAAATATTATTACTTAGTCTACTTTATTTTTAAATAGTATAAGTCAGAGGTCTTTTATAAATTTGTTTGTTTTGATACTAAGATAGAGGGCTTAGATAAGTATGATTACTTAGTTAGCCAGAGCTACTATCTTTTTATCTACTAATATCATTCTACTATTCTTATCACTTATATGATAGGATATTAGTAGCCTTCCTTTAGATACTATTACCTCAGAAGTAGTATGATATATAGTTGTTTCTTCTATAATATCACAAAGATGAGTAAACTTAATGATCAGTTTATAGATTGGTAGTTTTGATAAAGTTATTGCTAGGTCTTTTGTTATGATTTTTAATAAACTTAATATTCTTGATAATAGATCTATAGTAGTACTGAGGCCACTAGTATTAGGTTCAGATATTTCTTCAACTATTCTTCTAAATTGAGATAATATGGTAGAGACTTTGCTAGGTCTGATAGTTTGTAATTCTCACCATTGAATTATCTTTACTTATATATATACAGATAACTTAATAGTAAAGATAGAATTTTCTTTAATTAGTATAATATTTCTTATAGTTCAGAAAGGTCTTGGCTTTATAGTAGTAATTATTAAGAAGAAGATTTAGAAAATATTTACTTGCAGCTTTGATGAATTCTCTTATATATTTCTTATAGAAATAACAACTGATTGCTCCTTTCTCTGTTACCTTACTAGTCATAATAGTTTGGTAGGCAACCTTCTGAGTCCACTTTCCCCAATTAATATCCCCTCTATCTCAGATTGGTTTGCTGTACCTATTGTAGGGTAGTGGGAGGGAGATAATGGTAATAAGTTGCCCTTTTATTAGTATCTGATCAGTATCTTCTCCACTTTTTCACAGTTTCTGATATCTTTAGCTGTGTCTGGAGTGTACTTGTTTGGGTGTGGTGTCTTCTTCCTTTTGCTATTACCAATAAGGTATTGTTTTGATATATCATGGGTTATATAGGAAGTTGGCCAACCTTGGGCATTAAGTATCCAGTATAGATTACCTGTAGGTTCTCAGTGCCTATGGTGAAGCCCTCTAGCTTTGGTGAGCTTCCTGGTAAGTGTAGTTCTAGTATAGGTGACTGTTTTTTTTAGTGTTGTTGAGATAGGAGAGGAGATGGCCATTACAGATAAGAGGAAGAGTGATAATGATAAATCAGTAGGGTATTAGGCTGGGGGCAGTCATCAGGGCTGAGGTAGGTACTGCTTCAGTGGGGTCTTTTGATTGGTGCAGAGCAGTTAGGTAGTAGGTATTACTATTGACTTCTTTTGGTAATATGTGGGATTGGGCCCTGGTTGTTAGAGAGGGGTCTGAGGGTCTGAGGTTACCTATTTCAGGCATCTTAGCTATACTCAACTAGAACTAAGAGCTGATATAGCAATATGATTGAGGTCCACAGACTTGAGTAGTGGGGTATTGGAGGTCTTCTCCCATCTCATGTATAAGTTCTCATCTTGGAGAACTAAGCTCTATCTACTATAATATACTTTAATGAAGGTTTTTTCTTTACCTATCATTCTCTTTGAAATGGTAGGAGCTATTCTATTTGGTTCAGGTATAGTTTTGTATATATGTTGGGTTTCAGATGTATGTTTTTGGTTATTAGCATATAGCTGAGTTCCCCCTAGTGGTAGGGAGAGTATAGTATGTAGAATGAGATATGAGTCACTATAGGCCATGCTGCATCTGATATGGTTAAGCTACTAGATAATAGCTAGCCTAGGTTAATGAGGGAGCAGTACTTGATGGATGGTAAGGGAGGATTTTGGCCTATATAGTCTAGGTTCTCTTTCATTAAAAATCTATAGAACTCTGAGTCTATAAAACAAAAAAAAAATAACTACTTATTAATTTTTTAAATTCTTTTCTGACTTTTTGAGTATAGGTGACTTCTTTATTGAGTATAATAAATATATTGAATACTTTTTAGATAGTTTTATTATTAAGTCTGTCAAATTTCTCTTAGCTGATATAGGTCTACTTAGTGATGATTCTATTGACTTCTTTAGCTTAGTTCTAAAGAGTAATCAGGATAAAGATATTCTTTGGTTATTATTAATAATATTGATAATATTAACTAAGTTATCTATATTTATGATAGATTTCATAAGAGAAGCTTACTCATAGGTGAGAGTAATTTCTACTATGTACTACCAAATTATAATAAAACTATATAATAATAGAATTAATATATTACAGATAATTAAGATAACTATTGGTCCTAAGTTCTAAGTTCTTATAAGAAAGTACTAAGTTCTAATTATCTGTTATAGTGATATAGTCTAAGTATCACTTTCAGGTTCTTATACTGATAATAGTACTATACTTGTATTCTAAGTTAATCAGACTTAAAATTATTAACAAGTTGAGTCTGAGGGTTTTTTGATAAGAATACTACTTTATTCTTATAGTTAGAAAAAATAGAGCTAAGGTTACAACATACTTAGTATAGAGAGTATTTATATAGATTTGAAGCTATAACTAAATATAGTATATTGGATATAATTATATATAGTTATACTATATTTGATATCTATAACTATTAGTTAGAAATTCTATAGAAATTTCTATAGAAATTTCTCTCAGAAATTCCATTGGAATTTTCAGTAGCTTATAGATATATAATAATTTATTATATTATTAATATATCTTAAAAGATAGTAGTCTCAATTTTCATATTTATTATTGATCTTAGTAATAATATTTTTGAAAATCTTATATATTTGGGGTTTTTTTTTCTACTTATCTATTTACTTATAAATAATATATTATAGTTTATATATATTAGATTTTATATAATTTATAATAAATCTAGTAAAATTAGTTAATTACTTATATTATAATATATATACTACATAGCTCAATAGAGACAAATTACAAGATTGGAGCTACTATGTAGATTGACTTGAGCTCTCAGTTACTTTGTAAAATATTTAAAGATTTCTAATTCTAAAGATATAAGTTTTTTGTTCTTGAATATTATAAGTTCTCTTGCTCATATAATATGAATAATTTTAGTAAATTTCTAATTAAATATAGTTCTATATAATTTGATAAATTCAGCAGACTTCTTAAATAGTATAGATTCTATATAATAGATTTTAGCAGATTTCTCAAATAGCAGATAATGGTAATTTTTAGACTTAGTCTGATATATATATATATCAAATATATCAGATTTTTCTTCTGATTTAGTTTGGCAAATATACTAAAATATAATAGATTTTTCAAATTCTGATAAATAGACCAAATAACTATAGTGAACTTCTTTGGTAAAGTTATATTAGTCAACTGCTTTATTTATATAAATAAGTTTACTATAAAGATATATGTATCTTAGCTAACTAGTTTGGTCAAAGTAGGGTAGAATTATCTTTCTGATAAACTTTTTTATATTGAAAAGTAGATTAGAGTGAAAAAGAAAGCTTACAATCTTCTAAGTAGTGGCTTTAGAGTAAGTATTTCTTCCAAGTTTTGTAATTCTTTCTAGATCAAGTAGCTTTTGATAGGCATATCTCTCAAATTATATTAAATAGACTTATTTTTTACTTTTGAACTTTTCAGACTGAGATTTATTTACTCCTATCACTGAGATATTTTATACAGTTATAATTGCTAGCTAATTACTATGTGACTAATTATAAAATATATATTGTAAAAAGAGAGAGAGGTGTTTATTAAAGTTCTCAAAGTTATATATTTTACATATTACTAATAAATAACATAAATCTGATGGAATGGTATAAGTTATATATTGATATATCAAGTTACCATCTCAATACTCTCACTCAAGGCAATATATATAT
>RBNI01006098.1:0-11749 GCA_003990745.1 Jimgerdemannia flammicorona
CCAACACTGGACAAAACCCAAACACTCCTCTGACACTCATCTGAACCACTGAAGAACCCTCTACAGTCAAAGCTGTTGAAGAATTCTTACTCTGAATGCATAATCTAAGCCAGATCACAATTGAGAATTTATTGCAAGCTCAAGAACAACAGTCACAGTATGTTAACCAACACTGCCGAGAAGAAACCTTCGATATTGGAGAAAAAGTTCTATTAGATATCTAAAGATACCGAGTTGACAACCTCAAGTACAGACTATCTACAAAACTGAACAGTAAGTTCATTGGACCATTTGAAGTCATTTCACAAGTCTCTCTGACCTCCTACAAATTGGCACTATCAGACACCATTAAGATTCACCCAGTCTTCAATGTCCAATGTCTCAAGTGATACAATGACAATGATGATGAACTATTCCCAAACTGAACTACAGAACCACCTGTATCTGTCATTATTAATGACTAGGAAGAATACGAAGTTGAACAAATTCTCAACAAACGTGGCCACAGGAACCACCCTGAGTATCTCATTAAATGGAAAGGTTATCCGATCCATAATGCAACATGGAAACTCAAGACCAATCTCCAGAATGCTACTGACTTAGTTCAGGAATACAATTCCTTGAATAACTGAAATCTGAACACTCCTGTACCTATCAGTTCACACTATATATTATATACTCCTGAACACTATAATTACCATGAACAAAAAATCAAGAACTCAGCAAGTCAAGAATATCAATCCTCTAGAAAAATAGCAAAACTGAAAGCCAGCCTATTCTCTCTGTACTACTGGTGGGAAATGAGGCATAGACATTTAAGAAGATTTCTTAGAGGAAATTCTCCAGTAGTGAATAATATCAGAATCACTTCTGGTGCACGGCATTGATCACATGACCCTTTAATGTGTGAATCCAACACGTTAGGCAACTGTACTATGAGCATACTACTTTCTGAAAAAATGGACTTTACCGGACTTTTGATCTCCCAAACAGTATAACAACACTAGAACAAAATTAGAAGACCCCGATGAGGATGTCGAAAGCTAAGAAGGGGAGAGTTGTAAGTGCACAACCTCCAAGCCACAGAAATCACACGTCACCCTCTTAACAAGCCACTGAAAACTCATGCGAGCTCTGAACAAATCTGGAAATCACCTGTATGATCACAAAGCTGAGTCAAACAGAAGTCACAGTGCACAAAGCTGAGCCAATACGAAGTCACGGAACACAAGATTCACATAAATGGAATCTTACCAATCAAGAACAGATGTATATATACTGAGCCCCGAGATGTATTGAAACAGAGAACCAAAACAAATAACAACTACAACTTCCAAATATACAAACATGACCACTGAGATCTACAACTGCATCTGCACTGACATTTGGAATGCTATTGTCAATCGAGCCACACCCTCTCTGCCCCTCATAAATATCCATAGCCTCGCACCCCTCTACTTCATGGAAGCCTGATGGAATGCCCTGAACATGCTTAACGAGGCCCACTGGATTGGACAAATCTCAAGCTACTACCAGATTGGCCACCTCCTGGAAGACATGGTCAAACACCACCACGATACAGATATTACCCAGATGTCTCAACACCAGAAACTCATCACCTGCAAACATCAAGAACTCTTCTATGAGTATATGTAGCACCTTTATTCTCTGTCTCCGAGTTACTACTAGCGAAATGGTTGCTACCCTGTCCTATAGCCAAATCGATGACATGATACAAGAACTCAACCACAAGTATCTCAAATATGTTCAGACTACCAACAGAACCTTCCTGCACCCTGACGACTACATCCTGCAAATGCCCCAAGTTAGATATACCATAAAAGATGTCTACGATATAATCTACTTCGATGAAGATGAAGCAGAAGATAATGATCCCTTTGATGCTGATATGACCTCAAGCCAAGGATCTCTACCAACCCTGATCACACTGCCAACCTTGCCAATGAACTTACAACAGTTCATAACCACATACGAGACTTATTGGGACAATGACCACTGGCATGAATACCAACCCGCATTCACTCCTGATTACTTCAACTACAACGAGGAGACCGGAGAACACAACCTATACCTTCAGACAACTCTTGAGAGTGAACCAATCACCCCACCACCTGAGTATGAGTGACATGAACTACAGCCGCCAGCATATTACAATCCTGCAACTCATAATGCTATAACCTATAGAAGGTATGCAGATAGCGAATCTGATGAAAATGAAGATGATACACCACTTCTTCGCCCCCCAACATCTTATCCAGCATATGAAACAGACGATGCTATCCTGTGGAATGGAGATGAAGTTCTGATGTATTATTACCTCAGCCAACAAGGAGAAGTAATCTGCAAACCACTCTTTCTAGACGACTACTTCATCAGAGATGATGTCATCGATAGTGATGTCATCGAAGACTATCCAGACAGTGCCTAAAACCTATAAATAGCTTAACAGTCATAGTATAGTTAGATTAACCTTGTACAACATGACTGTAAACTGACTCAGCAGTCAGATGATCTCTTGACATATCAGATCACTCTTGTACTATGTGACTGCATTCCAACTCAGCAAGGCACTTAGTGCTACATCCACAATTAGCATAGTCCAGATAGCCCCTCACTAATATAAATACCCCCTCCCCCAGACCTCAGAATCTCAGACTTGAAGACCTGAACAATCTGTACACAACTTCTGAGCACTTTTCCACAATATCCCTTTATATAACTACTCCTAGTATAGCAATATCATGAATAGCAAATAAACCTATTTAATAATCCACAAATTACTCTTAAGTAAATCTGCTCCCCATTAGGTCTTACTCCTAACTCCATCATGAAATTTCCTAATTGGGTATTGTCTGCAGCGATACGCCAATTCAACTAAGCTGGTCTTAGTTTCTTGAACTTTCTGAAATACGGAAAATCCTGAACATCCAGAACTAGTCTGAAAAAGGACTTTGGTTGAGACATCAACCCAATCTAGAAATCAATAAGCATAGAGGATATACTCTATATGAAATTAATCTGACCATAAGAAAACAGTCTTCCAGAATATCCAGAACTTCTAGAAAACCCTTCCAGAACTATGTAATGGTTATCCTAAAAAGCAACTCTCTTACAAAGGCTGTAGATAGTACAAGTTTCATTCCAAGGTGCACATGGAGGGCTTTCCAAAAATGGCTGGTGAATTTCAGGTCTTGGTCACTAACAATGATCTTAGGAAGACCATAATAGCAGAAGATATTGTCAAACAAGAGTGTGGCTATGTCTGGTGCTGTTGCAGTGATAGTGGTTGGTACAAAGTGAGCTTGTTTGCTGAGATAGTCTACAAAGACAATAATTGTATCTTTCCTGTTCTTGGTTCAGGGTAGTTGTATGATGAAGTCTATAGAGACTTGTTCCCAATTAGTGGATAGTACTGGGATAGGGTGGAGTAGGCCAGGTTTTGCTAGTGTTGAGGACTTGTTGCATTGGCAGGCATTACAGGAAGTGATATAGATCTTTAGCTGATCTGCTATGTGGGGCCAATAGAAGTTTCGGGAGATGACTTTATAGCATTTATCAAATCCTAAATATCCAGCTGTAGAGGCATCATGACATTCGAATAGGATAGTCCTTCGGAGGTCTCGGTTGTTTGGAACATACAATCTGTCCTTGTAGTAGATAGCATTGTCCTTGAGTTGGTATTGATTGTACCGGGTATGCTTGTCAGCATCATCACTGTTCAGGATTTCTTGGAGTACTTGAGCTTCCTTATCATCAATACATGTTGTGATAATTTGTTTCATGATGGAGTTTGTAACCAGGGTGAGAGTTTGGATAACTTCTTCAATAGGTGGTCTGGAGATTGCATCGGCAATAATGTTTTCCTTGCCAGAGTGGTACTGGATTTCATAGTCAAAGTTGGTGAGGACTTTCATCCATCTGGCTTGTTTTCGAGAAAGGGTAGCCTAGGTCTTGATGTTGACTAATGACTTGTAGTCAGTCAATACAGTGAAGTGTACTCCTTCTAGATATGGTTGCCATTTGATCAGAGTGTCTACAATGGCTAACATTTCCTTCTTGTGAGTTGCATAGTTGATTTTGGCATCATTGAACTTGTGGGAGTAATAGGCCACAGGGTGTCCTTCTTGCATAAGTACTGCTCCAAGAGCTAGGTTAGAGGCATCAGTGGTAACTTCATATGGTAGGGCAGGATTTGCTGCTTGAAGTACTGGAGTGGTTATCAAAGCATCCTTTAGTGCTTGGAAGGCAGTATCTTGTTCAGGTCCCCAATTTGTGAGATTGTTGAAGTCTTTCTCTTGTTTTATCATCCAGGGTTGTTCTTCTTTCTTGCTGTGCTTGGTCATTTGGGTAAGGGCAGTGGCAATTTTGGTGAAGTTGGCAACAAATCGTCTATAATAGTTTGCTAATCCCAGGAATGACTGGAGGTCTTTCAGCTTCTTGGGTCTGGGCCAATCCTTGATTGTGGAGATTTTGCTGGGGTCCACTTTGATTCCATTTGGCATGATGATGTGTCCAAGGAATTGGATTTCTTTCAGGAGAAATTCGCACTTGCTGAGTTTTGCAAAGAGTCGGTTTTCTCGGAGTTTCAGTAGTACTAGCTCCAGGTGTTCAAGATGTTCTTCCAGGGTTTTGCTGAAGACTAGGATGTCGTCAATGTAGACAACAACAAATTTGTCCAGGTATGAGTACAGGATGGTATTCATCAGTGTCTGGAAGGTTGCAGGAGCATTAGTTAAGCCAAAGGGCATAACCAGGAATTCGAAATATCCATAGCAGGTTCAGAAGGCTGTCTTGTAGATGTCTTCTTCTTTCATAGCAATTTGCCAGTAACTATTTCATAGGTCAAAAGAGCTCATGAATTGTGGGTTGGTAAGCCTATCGAATATTTCGTCGATTCTGGGTAATGGGCAACAGTTCTTGATGGTCTGTTCATTGAGGTTGCGGTAATCTATGTACATTCACAGGTCTCCTCCTTTCTTTACAACAAAGAGGACTAGTGTACCATAAGGTAATATACTGGGTCTGATGAATCCTTGTTCCAGGAGTTCATCAATTTCTTTCTTGAGTGCATCAATTTCTCTTGGAGACATGTGGTAGATTGACTTAAAGGCTGGCTTGGCATCTGGAATAGTCTTGATGGCATAGTCCACTGCTCGTTTGGGAGGTAGGCCTTTTGGGAATTTCTTCGGGAATATGTCTCAGAATTTCTGGAGTAATGGTCTGACATGGCTGTCAACTTTGGAAAAGTCTTCTTTAGAGTTCTCGAGTTCTCCTTTGGATGGACAGATGGAGATAGTAAAGAGAGGGCATTTCTTAGCCAATTTCTTGAGTTGTAGCTTATTGATGCAGGTGATCTTTAGTCCAGGGTCACTAGAGTTGAGTGGGTCCTTTTCGCCTTGCAGTTTGAAGTTGTGGCATCCTTTCTTGATGTTTAGAGAATGGTTTACCCAATCGATCATAGGGTTCTCTTATTTCAACCATGGAGTTCCAAGGATGATTTCATTGTCAGGGAGTGGTATGATCTAGAGGGTAATATGTACTCGATAGTCACCAATTCGGAAGAGTAGATTACAGACTTCCTTGCTAATGACATGTGAGGTTCCATCAGCTGTGGCAACTGCTTGAGTTTGTTGTACTGGGGAGGTGAAGACCTTGAGTCTGTTGGCTGTTTCTTTATTGATGAAGTTGCCTGAGGCACCACTGTCTATCATGATCTTGATAGATACTCAGTTGACAAAAGCTTTAAGTATAAGCAGTTTGTCTGATCCAATGGTGGTGATTTTGGTTATAGGAGTTTTCCTTCTATTAGTTCTTCTTTGAGCCAGTTCATTGACATAAGAGAAGCAATCATCAATCATTCGGGAAGAGTACATCCCAATGCCATGGGAGCATCGGCCACTTGGTACATATCTATCTTCAATTTTCTTGTAGAATTGTTCTTCTTTGTTCATAGTAGGTTGGGTTGGGGCCTTGTCTGATGAACCAAATCCTTTGGATCCTCGGATAGTGGGCAGTAGTTCAGGGACTTCCTTGACTGTCAGGTTTGACTCAATTTTTTCGAATAGGATCTGGGCAATGCAGAAGCCTATAGAGATCTTGAAGGGTGTCCAACTGTGGTTTTGGATGAGGACAATAATTTTGCCTGTATAATCTTCGTCAATGACTCCTTCTTCTACTGAGAGTCCTTTCAATGCTAGGCTGCTGTGACAGCATATTCTTCCAACATGTTCTTCAGGAATTTGGATACCGATTCCTATGTAGACTTGCTTGACTTCTCAGTTAGAGACTGTAGCTTCTTCAGCTACATATAGGTCATATCCAGCTGCTTTTTGACTTCCTTTGGTTGGGGCCTTAGCAGTTTGTCTTAACTTGACAAAGTCTAGTATTCTGGTGGTCAGATTGTTGAGGTGGTGCAGAGTGGTAACAGTTGCTCATGTTGTTGTTCAGGGTTTTTGGTTAGGGCAGACACTGGCCATGTGTCCTGTCTTTCAGCAATAGAAGCATGCTCTGCTTCTTCTAAGTTCATTCCTTTCACCTTCAGTGAGTTTCTTGAAGATACTTGACTGGGTGGGTTCATGATTTCTGGGTGTCCACGAAGTGGATGTTGAGGGAGCTCAGGATGCTTCATGCTTGGGTTCTTCTTTCTTGGTCCAAGTCTTTTCTTTGTTGTTGAATTGTCTTCGAGGCAGAATGGGTCCAGCTGTTAGGATCTGCTTGACCATAGTCTTGATTCTTGCCAGGCACTATTGTTGGTGGTCATAACCAACTGGACATCCTTGTTCTCAGATTTTTCTAGTAAGCCATTCAGGCAGGGCATCGAATAAATGATCTGCTCTTATACCATTTCATGCTTCATCATTGGCAATATATCCTAGGCCAACAGTGTTCAGGAGTGACTCAAGTTTTGTACAGAAGGTTTTGAATTCCTCCTTACCATATACATCAAATTTGAGGTTGCGGAGTTTTACTCAGGATTTGGTGATCATGGTTTCACTACAATATTGAGCAATCATGAGTTTTTTAAGTCTAGGGGCTGCAGGATGGGCTCTATATCCTGGGGCATTATTTGCTGTATTCTGAGCAACTACTGCAGGTCGGGTGTCCCATGTGAGGGGTTTTTTGGGAAGGGTTCACTACCATTCTTCGGCAGGTCCTTGGAAGAATGTAACAACTTGGCAGACATAGGCTGTAGTGATAGCAAATAGTTATTCCAGAGTGTGGTCTTGATTATTTGTCAGAACACAGTCAGCAACTCATTCATTGGTCCATTGATTGGCTTCAAAGTTGGTGTCAACTATACTAATGAAGCTTTGGACTTCTTGTGCAGTACCATTGAAGGTAGGTAGACTCAGATTTTTTGTAAGTTGGGTCTGTTTGGCTAAGGCAGTAATGGTTGCTGCCATTATGGCTACCTGGGCTGTGAGGTCTAGAATCTGTTGGTTTGCCATGTTGTTTACTGGAGGCAGTTGGACTGCTAGTAGTGGTGTTACTGGTACTACTTGAGGTACTGGTGCAGAGTGTGATGGGGTTCTTTGGGTCTGTGTAAGTTGCTGGAGTAATAGTTGTGAGTCTGGAGTAAGGGCTTGATAGATAGCTGTCTGTTACTGTGTAGGTGTGTTCTGTCCTGATGGAGATACGTTTCCTTCAGTGGTGTATCCAGGATTGAATTCACTGAGATACTCCTCCTCTTCTTCAGTTTGGTCCCTGTATAATTGGGTTTGCTCGGCATCAAAGTAGACAGAATTAGTTGTATATCTGATTTCAGATGGACTTAATTCAAAGTCAAGTTCTGGTTCAGTATTGGTTTCGGATTCAGGTAGGGCTGAGCAGGGCCTGCTTCAGGTTTGGGATCAGGTAGTTGATGAAGGGTTTCTCTTGCTTCTTCCTTAAGAATATGGCAGGCTTTGCTGTTCTGGAATCGATAGTATAATGTGGTCTTGGTCCTGGTTCAGTGAAAGTCGGTAGAGTTGAGCCACTTGACTACAGAGGCTTGGGCTTCATGAGGAACTAAGGCTAGAAAGACTGCTGCTGGTTGTCCTAGGTCACTCAGGTTTGTAGAGCTGACAAAACTTTTGTTGAGAAGAGTAAAGAAGGCTTCTATAAGACCTTCTTCATCCTGACTTGCTGGGTATAGTGCAAGGAGTTCGGTGAATAGAGTTTCACCTATTTGCTGGTTTAATCAGAGTACTTCTTTCTTTGAATGAAGTTTGTCCCACTTGTTGCAGGTGTGGAGGTCAAATTGTTCTTGTATGTCAGGTTCAATTCTCTCCAGATTGTCAGATAGTTCAGAATAAATTCCAGTTCAGAGGTTGGGCTTTATACCAACTTATAGGAATTTGCAGAAGAGTTTGTAGTGGGGTGAGAAAGCGTCTTGAAGCGGAATTGGATTGTAAACCACTACTACCAAGTTGTAAAAGGGTTGCTTTTTAGGGTAACCATTACATAGTTCTGGAAGGGTTTTCTGGAAGTTCTGGATATTCTGGAAGACTGTTTTCTTATGGTCAAGATCAATTTCATATAGAGTACATCCTCTATACTTATTGATTTCAAGATTGGGTTGATGTCTCAACCAAAGTCCTTTTTCGGACTAGTTCTGAATGTTCAGGATTTTCCATATTTCAGGAAGTTCAAGAAACTAAAACCAGCTTAGTTGAATTGGCATATTGCTGCAGACAATACCCAATTAGGAATTTTTGTGATGGGGTTAGGAGTGGGACCTAACAGGGAGCAGATTTACTTAAGAGTAGTTTGTGGGTTATTAAATAGGTTTATTTACTATTCATGATATTGCTATACTAGGAGTAGTTGTGTGAAGGAATATTGTGGGAAAGTGCTCAGGAGTTGTATTCAGATTGTTCAGGTCTGTTCAAGTCTGAGATTCTGAGATCTGGGGGAGAGGGTATTTATACTAGTGAGGGGCTATCTGGACTATGCTAGATATGGATGTAGTACTAAGTACTTTGCTGAGTCGGAATGCAGTCACGTAGTACAAGAGTGATCTGACATATCAAGAGATCATCTGACTACTGAGTCAGTTCACAGTCATGTCATACAAGGCTAATCTAACTATATTATGACTGCTAAGCTATTTATAGGTTTAGGCACTGTCTGGATAGTCTTTGATGATATCATCTCTGAAGAAGTAATTATCTAGGAAGAGTGGTTCACAGATTACTTCTCCTTGTTGGCTGAGGTAATAATACATTGGAACTTCATCTCTGTCCCACAGGATAGCATCATCTGTTTCATATGCTGGATAAGGTGTTGGGGGGCAAAGAAGTGGTGCATCATCTTCATTTTCATCAGATTCGCTGTCTGCATATCTTCTGTAGGTTACAGTACTATGAGTCGCAGAATTGTAGTATGCTGGCAGCTGTGGTTCATGTTGCTCATACTTGGGTAGTGGGGTGGTTGGTTCGGTCTCAAGGGTTGTCTGAAGGTACAGATTGTGTTCTCCAGTCTCTTCATTATAGTTGAAGTAATCGGGAGTGAATGCGGGTTGGTATTCATGCCAGTGGTCATTGTCCCAATAAGTCTTGTAGATAGTTATGAACTATTGTAAGTTCATCAGTAAGGTTGGTGGTGTGATCAGGGTTGGTAGAGATCCTTGGCTTTAGATCATGTTGGCATCAGAGGGATCATTGTCTTCTGCTTTATCTTCATCGAAGTAGATTATATTGTAGATGTTCTTCATGGCATATCTAACTTGGGGCATTTGCAGGATGTAGTCATCGGGGTGTAGGAAGGTTCTGTCAGTAGTCTGAACGTATTCGAGATACTTGTGGTTGAGTTCTTGTATCATGTCATCGATTTGGCCATAGGACAGGGTAGCAATCATTTCGCTAGTAGTAACTCAGAGGTGGGGAATTAAGGTGCTGTACTTATAGAAGAGTTCTTGGTGTTTGTGGGTGATGAGTTTCTGGTGTTGAGACATCTGGGTAATGTCTGTATCATGGTAGTATTCGACCATGTCTTCCAGAAGGTGGCTGATCTGGTAGTAGCTTGAGATTTGTCCAATCTGGTGGGCCTCATTAAGCATATTCAGAGCATTCCATCGGGCTTCCACAAAGTAGAGGGGTGCTAGGCTATGGATATTCATGAGGGGCAGAGGGAGTGTGGCTCAGTTGACAATGGTATTCCAAATGTCAGTGTGGATGTAGTTGTAGATCTCAGTGGTCATGTTTGTGTGTTTGGAAGTTGTGGTTGTTATTTGTTTTGGTTCTGCTTTGATATGTCTCAGGGCTCAGTATATATGTATCTGTTCTTGATTGGTAAGATTCCGTTTATGTGAATCTTATGTTCCGTGACTTCGTATTGACTCAGCTTTGTGTGCTGTAACTTCTGTTTGACTCAGCTTCATGATCATGTAGGTAATTTCTAGATTTGTTCAGAGGTCGTGTGTGATTTCAGTGGCTTGTTAAGAGGGTGATGTGCGATTTCTGTAGCTTAGAGGTTGTGTGCTTACACACCAAAAGAAGCCAAGAGTGTCACCTACTATCTAACTATGCCACACTAATCAAAAGGCCCCACCAAAGTAGCACCTGCCCCAGTCCTGATGACTGCCCCCAGTCTGGTACTCTACTGATTTACCATTATCACCCTTTCTCCTATCTGTGACAGCCATCTCCCCTCCCATCCTGACAATACCTGAAAAGCAGTCACCTATGTCAGAACCATGCTCGCTGGAAAGCTTGCCAAAGCCAGAGAGCCCCACTACAGGTACCGAGAACCTACAGGTAACCTACACTGAGTACTTGATACCCAAGGTTGGCCAATTCCCTACATAGCCCAAGATATACTGAGTGTAAGCGCACAACCTTTAAGCCACCAAAATCGCATAGTATCCTCAGAACTAATTTGGAAACTACATGTGAGACTACAAAACAAGAGATCATCTGGTTACACGAAATATGCCAGCAAGCACAAGAACCCACCACCAAGATACAAGAATACTAGAAGAAGTACTACAACTATAAGACTGACTCTGAACCGCTAAAACTAGTTTGGTATACTGTACTATTACAAAAGAAAACCGAAAGTACCAAACTCAAATTGAGATAAGAAGAACCCTATCTCATCTACCAAAGATTCACGAACTGTACTTATCAACTCAAGACTAAGATACACTGCGACTATACAAGATCTCATTACTTAGCAGAAGCAAAATACATTTGAACAACTCTGTTTGCTCTATCTGTGTCACCTCCATTGGAGAGTGATGAATGCTTCATCTGAACTCAAGAAAGCCAACATTATTGAAACCAATCTCAAGCCATCTACGTGACAGATATTACTACTAGAAATTGCCTCGGATTACAGAAAATATCATTTCCGAGAGATTCGAATCTCCAGCCGCGATATTGGGAGCCCTTGCCCTAGACGAGAATGGCCAGTCCTCGCAAATGTGCCAGCAGACCAAAAAAAAAGAGAACCAAGACCTGTTATTCTTGTACAACCACTGCCACCAAGGACAGCCTTAATCTTACAAAAGATAGAAGTAGTGCTCCGAACAAGTCAATCCGGATGGGATTCGGATGGATTCGAATCCCATCCGGATCAACTCGGATGGGATTCGAATCCCATCCGGATGGATTCGAATCAGATTCGAATCGGCATTGTTTTGATTTCCAAATTAGACAATTAAATGTTTACATCAATAACTTGATGAATAATCATCTAAATTTGATGATCTTGGTGTCATTTGAAAGCCCTTAATAAGGCCTTTCTA
>RBNI01006099.1:0-11746 GCA_003990745.1 Jimgerdemannia flammicorona
GGAAAAAAAAAAAAGAAAGCAGGGTTCCACAAACGCGCAGTCACGCAACGCGCAATTATGCCCCAAACAGGCAAGTAAACAAAGATCCGGTGTAATATATATCAATACGACAGACAACTCCTTCCTCCTTGAACACAATGCTGTCTCCTGACTTTGACACCTTCGACCTCTCCAAGGTCTCCGCAATGTCTCCAGCTCTCAAAGACATTCCGGAACAACAACTCCCGTACGCTGCAAGCAATCACCATCAACCTGGAAACATGAACAA
This sequence comes from Jimgerdemannia flammicorona, assembly GCA_003990745.1. Taxonomy (NCBI): domain Eukaryota; kingdom Fungi; phylum Mucoromycota; class Endogonomycetes; order Endogonales; family Endogonaceae; genus Jimgerdemannia; species Jimgerdemannia flammicorona. The sequence goes on from RBNI01006099.1 coordinate 269, forward strand.
TTACCCATCCAGCAAAGAGCTCTATACCCTCGATGAAGAGGGCAGCGAACTGCTGGAGGAGAACGTAGACAAAAATATTCTCGTCGGTGAATCCTCCAGCATCATGCATGCATCTCCAAAAAACAGCACTCCCATCAAGAAAGAATTCCAGCCCGACTTGCTGTCGGCAACCAATTTCAAATCAACATACGCGGATTGGAATTCTATTATTGAACCGGGGCCTCAGGATGACGGCACAGGGATGAATCTCGGGCACGACATCGATGACGACCTAGCGAAGACGTACGACACCTTTTACATTAGAGACGAAGTTCACCTAACCGCACCGACTAGTCCACGAATTGCCGAGCCAGCCTCGACGCACCAATCGTCTCCGCCCCCGTGGGCGCACGGTAAACTGAGGAACATGTCCGGACCCTTGACAACTGAGCGCATGTTCGATCGTCCGACTGTCAGCAGGAGGTCGGCGGCAGCTGTCTTTCACGACGAGAACGCGTCTTTGCGAAATAGAGATGGCGTTGTCAGTTTCACTTCGGCCAAAACGCAGGCCGTCTTGGATGTCCGGAAACCGCCTGCAACCCTATCTCTGCGCAGAATAAAGGACGCGCAGGTTTCTGATTCTGGTGACCCTGCAGCCTTCAACGGCAACGCCGTTTCGGTACAGCGCGCGGTGAACAGGGGCAATAGCCCCCCTTCCGGCGCGCCATTCTTGGAGCCATACGTCTCGAAGAGCGATACGACCCACACCGGCACAAGAGAGATCAAGACCGCCAACCTCGGAAAAATGACAAGCAGGCTTCCAATGCGCACGGGCACCACGCCCAGCAACTCGATGGCGAAACAGCGAGCCGCGAGAAACACGTTCGGCGTCAATCACATACCACTGCCTCTCCAGCACAAAACCAACCCTCGACCTCAGGCGCCATCTGTCGCCACCACCGAAAGCTCGTCCTATTCTTCACTGGACATCGACCTCGGTTCCCCCGTGAGCAGGCTGGAACCATCATTCCCGGCGCGGACACAATCCGCATCGAATTCAGAATCTGAGTCGCTTACAGGCGAGCATGCGGACCTGAAGCTATTCCAAGCCGAGTACGACACGTTTACGCGGGACAAGCTGTTCGCTTTGGTGACGGAACTCGATGGCGAGCGGTCAATGGGGAGACAGCTGTCCAAGCGTTCGCTACGGTCGAGCCAGAACGAGTTTTTGAGGTCATCCGGCGCAAGATCGACAACTGTGGTGAGCGACTGTGAGGATATGGTAGATGTCGCGCGACAGGGCGATGACGTGTCAACAAGCGGAGATAGGGTCGAAAACGAAAGGTCGGTCGCGAACCAGGAGGATGATGATGCCGCGCTCGCAAGGTTGCTTGAGGAGTCATTGATGGATATCGAGGAGAACGAAGCCGAGCAAGAGGAGAACGAAGCCGAGCAAGAGGAGAACGAAGCCGAGCAAGAGGAGAACGAAGCCGAGCAAGAGGAGAACGAAGCTGAGCAAGAGGAGAACGAAGCCGAGCAAGAGAAGAACGAAGCCGAGCAAGAGGGGATGGAGTACATGCTTGAGCGCGACTACGGAGGTAGTGGTGACGCTGACGACAATCGGATCGCACATGTCGCAACGACCCCAGACAACCGTATGCCTTCCAATGGGTCAGATGGTCGTTGCGTGAGAACGAGCACACCGCAGACAGCAATCCATCTAGGAAGGCATGCCAACAGGATGCAAAACGCGATGGAAGACGACGCCGAAGAAGATAATTCGCCGTCAGCAAGGAAAACTGACGTGTCTCGGTCTCTTGCAAATATTCAAAGTTGGCCACGGTCCTCGACTTTGTCCGTCAGAAGCAACACAAAAGCCAACCGATCGTCGTCGCCAAACCACAACACTTTGAGAGAGATGGGTGATGATCGCAGCGACGCGTCCTCACCATCCTGTCGTTCTCGCGCTCGCGAAACCAGGGCCATTGGTGCTGAAGTTGTTACAGAAACCACGGCGTGGTCGAAGGACAATGCAAATCGCGATAGAGTGACGAATGCCATTGGGAAGGGGAATAGGCGGGTTGTGGTGGATACTTTTGCGTGGAATAGACCGGAGAGTAAACTGGCGCCACGGGCCCGGAATGAAGGGGCAACGATGAGTAGGATGAACAGGGATACCCAAGGTAATACAGGTCTTGCCCTAGGTTATTGGTGATTGCACATATTTGTACATTGTTTTTCATTGCCATGAATCACACAATTTAGACGGCGTCAAACCCCCAAGCAAAACATTGATTTCCACGACCGTCGTGGCTAGTCATCGGTCCTCTCAAAACGACTATGACACCACGCTCTCTGGTGTGCCGATACGCCCGGCCGCATCCACGCTACGACCTTCTCGCTCCGCAAACACAGTGTCAACGGGCAAGAGCTCGACATCTAGCGCCATCACACGATCCGGATTTTCGCCACAAACTGCTGCGACGAGCATGACGAGCGTGACGAGCGGCTTGCATAATCTCACTTTACTCAGGCCTCGTGATGAATTACCGGATCATTGCGGAAATATGGCGTTCGATCACACCAATAGCCGGTGGGTCAACATTGGGGTAAGCGAAGGGGAGATGATCAGCGATCCATTCGAAGGTCTAGAAGATGTTTCCGCAAATGATGAACACCGATCGCCGTTGCTTCCGGCGATCGCACAAAAAGCAACAGGATCTTCTGTCACAGCTTTGCAAAGATTGAGGAGGGAGTCTGTTGCATCTGTAGCGGTGCAGACACTTGACCCAGTTGTCCAAGATAGGGCGGTTCAAACCAGAAATGAAAAGAAAGAGATCAGGGCGTATATCGACAATGCTGGTCAGACCAAGCGACCTTCCACGTCGACCATATACATGCAAACGAAGCTGGTGGACAATGGCTCGATGTTGCAACCATTCGGTAGCTTCCCTTCTCGTTCTGAACAGCCTCGAAATGCAAGACGCGGTCGCGTTCATGTTCTCGATGACGCGGTTATGCGGGAATCGCGTCCAACGCAGGCGAAGAATCCCAAGAACTTGAAATCCCCGTCGTCGAACCGAGCCGCGTCCCGGAAGGACCCGTATAAGCTGTCTGAGAACCGGAGGCACTCATTGTCGTCGACGATGCACGATGACAAGGACTCCATGGAAGCATCGGGAGATGCTGTCATGCGCGCGCTGTTAGCATACCAGATTTCAGGTTGATTTCCATATGAAAGTTCCCTAAATTTTGCTGATTTACCCTTACCGACCCCGTCGACACCAATACTAAAACCTCCGTTTAAACCACAGAATCTTCCTCCGTCCCCACGCCAGGACGTCGGACACATTCCTCTCGCAAGACCTCGGCCCCTTTCCAACTATTGGAGAGGAGCTTCACCTTCGCCAAGACACCGCCGCAGTCACCCGACTTTTTCTTGGCCATGAACTCGGTGTTCCGTGTCATTAGCAACACGCACCCTTATCACGAGTGGAATGCGATCCGCTCGTTGGATCTTTCGGGACACCGGATTGAGAATGTTTGCAAGCTGGATGCAGTGCTGCCTGGGTTAGAGTCATTGATACTGTATCCTTGTTTAGATGGGGTGATGTTGCTGTCTCTCTCTCTTCTCTCTCTTTCTCTCTCTCTCTCTCTTTCTTGTCTTCTATCTCCATGATCCTTCACTCGCGTTTTATATCCACGGCAGTAACAACAACGAGTTAATTTCCTTAACCGGTCTGCCGAAATCTATTATCGCGCTGCAAGTCAAAGGAAACAAGTACAAAGAACTCTATCCGTTGTTATTTTTTGCCGGCGTTGCTTTTTGGCATGAGCAAGACAATTAAATTGTTTTACGTCTAATTGAACCTATTCATTGTCTTTGCCATTCAGACTCACAACTTTGGAAAGTTTCGCACATCTAGCCAATTTGGAATTTCTTGATGTTTCTGACAATGATATTGTGGAAGTTACGGGTAAGAGACTGGTTTAAAGTTGAGAAGGTTGCTTACCAGTTGTGAAGTATTTGTTGATGCCAAATAGCGAACTTTCTCCGTAGGTATATCATCTCTACGCCACTTGCGCGAATTTTATGCTGACTTTAACCGTATTGAATCGTGCGTGGCAATGGGACGGATGGAGGGCCTGTTACGATTAAGCTTGCAAGGAAATAATATTACGGAGATCAACTTTGGAGAGTGTCGCTTGTACGTTTTCCGTCTATTTTTCTATACATACCTATGGGGTATATTTCGAATTGACCTTTGCTATTCATGCTGTCCCCCCCCCCTTTTTTTTTTTTTTTTTTTTTTTTTTTTTGATTCGTTTCTAACAATTATCGCAAATGCAGGCAACGACTCGAGGTGCTAAACTTATCCAAAAACCAAATTCAACGCCTTGAAAATTTAGAACCTATGTCATCGCTGACCTCGTTGAATCTTGGTATGTGATGAGATGCATGCTTAGACAAATAATTTACATCACATTCATTAAAACTAATTGAGATCGCATTTTGTCTATGGTTATAAATCAGACTCGAACGATATTCAAGTAGTTAATATCAAGTCACCACTTGCAAAATTACAGATTGTGCGATTGAATTTCAACTCCCTCATAGAATTTGACGCAAATGGCTTTGTGGGTCTGCGGACCCTCTATATTGATGAAAATCGAATGATGCGGATGCATGGGGCTCAATCTTTGGCACGCCTGGACAGCTTCTCGTTGAGGGAGCAGGATGGAGCAGATATGTGAGTGTCGTGATTGTCTTTTTTCGACGCTGTGGACAGCGACTTTGTTGGGTGTTCCAACAGAGTCTAATGTGATGTCGAAATACTTTTGATAGCAACATTGAGCTGAGGCATCTTCGTAACGTGCGAAAATTGTATCTTTCAGGTAATTCTTTGCCTTCGGTGATGATTTGTTGATTCTTAAATGTAATTGCGCGAAATTAACCACGGCTTCCATTATGTCGATTAGGAAATTCTATGCGAACAATTGAGCCGCTTGTTGGCTTTTTCAAGCTAGAGTACTTGGAGCTGGCATCCGCTCAGCTAAAGGAATTGCCTGCAGATCTCTCCCGTTCAATTCCGAATGTCGCAGTCATCAATTTCAGCTACAACTCCTTGGAGGATCTCTCGCCGCTAATTGGATTAGAGTATTTGAAACGATTGATGGTTGTCGGCAACAATTTGAAGGATTTTGGAAGTATTTTTGAAGTGGCCAAGAGTTTCCAGAATTTAGAAGTGCTGGATTTGAGGTGCGCTTGTCGTTCCTTTACTCATTGTGATTTGATGAACGCATACCTTCATATTTCCCTAATCACATTGCGATCATCTATGTAGGCAAAATCCTATGACATTCCGCTTCTACCCTCCTATTACCATGCCGACCACAGCGACCGAACAAGGGCTCCATTATCACTACATTTTGCCCGAATGCGATGCGATCTGGCACAATCGAGATGAGACCTTCTGCAGATCGTTACCTAGTAACGTGCTCCTCAAACGCGTTGCATTCCGATGCTCCATGATGAAAATTTGCTCACAACTCTACATGCTCGATGGTCGAATGGTCGAGGAAAAGGATCGGGCGGCCGTTGACCATGTTTTAAAATCATTGGCGAAACGGAAGGTTATGGGCGTTAAAAATGAGGATGATGGGGTTAAAGAGAGTAAACGACATGATCCTTCACTGGCGTTTCTGGGAAAGGATAAAAGTTTTATTGATGCAGAGGCAGAGGCAGAGGCGATAAGCCGGCGGATACGATTGGAGAAGAAAGGCGATGTTAAGAGAGGCCGAGTGAATAGGACACATACTGATGTTGGGCTACAACACTAACCAAAATGGGGCTGAATCGACGTCCCCCCCATTTCAGTCTCTTAGACAATAGACAATACTCCATCTAATTCTTCATTACATGCATTTCATACAACTATTTAGTAACCTGTGTTTATTCATTTCTTTTTTTTTTTTTTTTTTTGTGGTCAATGAACAATCCAATATTGGCGAGATTTGACATTGATCGTTCAGGCAAAATATGTCTTCTAAATCTCGTTAATTTGCTTTCAATCCACCATATATTCCAGCTTCATAAAATATGGATATGACAGGCATTGGACCAGAACGTCGATACAACCAGAAGGGGGGGATGATGCCCTTTCACTCATTCTCCATCACACCCTGTGGATAGGGATAGGGTTAGATATGCGTGGTTGAAAGCGCGGGGCTTCCGTGTACGTATTATCATGGGCTCTATCCCACGCAGTTAGGCTGTGAGACGAGAGGCAGAAAGGTTATAAGGGGAAGCTCAAGTCCGTCGACGATGGACTGTATGGAGGAATCAAAAATGAATTCGATGTTTATATATTCCACGCTGTCTTTCGCAAAACCGAGAAGCATGGAGCACTTTGGAATTCTTCATTTGGTTTTATTATAGAATGTAATGCGCCGAAACCATTATCATACAAATGTCCTACACCGATTCGAAGGGCCGCATTGCGACTCGATCATTCTGAGTCGTCCTGAGTCGTTCTGAGGATGGAGATCTGCGCCATCTGCCTCACAAATACTGGGGTCCCGACAGAAAGTTCCCAACATTGCCGTCGTCTGAGATGACAACGTGAGCCGATCTTTGGTCGATCCCACTGGAGATCTTGGCTTCGGCGATACCCGGACGCGTGCCTCTTTAGAAACATGGTACGTAGCGACAAAAGGCGATGTAATGCGGGAGACGTCTTGGCAAACCTGTCGACCGCCTCCGTGAAGCTCATCAGGCGATGTGAGCACACAATGGTGGCTTGAGGAGTACGACGCAGAGGTCCTTGCGGTCTCGGGATGGAGGCGACGGCCTCGATGAGATGGGACGAGAAAAGGTCAAAGTCGGGCCTGATGGTAGATATCACAGTGACAACAACGGTGGTATTGTCGATCGATTTGGTACAGTTCTCTTCTAGACCGTTTCGTCCTTGCTCAAGGGACACGTCAGCTGGCTTTGAAAAGCAACCAAAACGGCCAGACCTCTGGGTCTCATGACCAAAGGTCATAACTGAAGGTATGACCCTTTGGTCGTACCTCCAGCTTCCCAAAATCGTGGCCACTATCAGTCTTCTGTTCATATATATATATAAACAAAAAACGAAACACAAATAGTGTTGCCACTCTTTCCCCGAAGGTGAGGGCCTGAAAGGATCGCCATACACTGCGCTTCAAGAAGGGCCTTACGGCCGAACCTCTTCCAAGCATCATGTGCATCATCGCAGACTCAACACCCTCCCACCCGTTGACATCGACGGAAGGACCGGAAAAAAAAAAAAAAAAAAAAAAAAAAAAAATCTTTCTTTGAAGGCCGTTTCATCCTTGTTCAAGGGAGTCACTGAAGCAGAAAGTAATAGGAGTTGTAAGTATATATTCATCGTTATATTGTCATCGTGGTGACAAAATGCCTTTCGTATTCAGATCGGCCTAAAGGTCCAAACGCAACATACGATCAGCTAAAAGGTCAAACCGTAACACACTTCCCACTTCAAGAAAGCCGTAGAATTGCCTTGTACGACAAAGTCGCTCGATAGAAATCGCAGGGTGTGGTTAGGTACTCCCAATATAATGACGTGTACACGCCGGATCAAGTCTCGTCAGAAACATAAACCACGGCACTCTTTTACCTCAGCCAGGTAGGTCGCAGAACAACCTGACATTCAACCGCGGTTGCGGGCGTAGCACATATCCCTCTATTAGGAGTTGAAAGAGGAAGCAAAAAACGAACCTTGATGCTAGCGCGTAGAGCTGACGCCTTCTGATGTTTAGTGCTGCGGGGAAAAAAGGAAAAAAATAAATAAATAAGAATGATGCCACCCTTTCCCCGAAGGTGCCCTTCTCTTTACCGTTCGAAAAACCATGAGTCCAGATAGAATATACCTACAAGTTGTTCAACAGTGATGGGTAAGGGGGTTGGTCGTGTTTTATGTTTTTATATTGGGATTTGTTCTGGAATGTTCGAAATAACTACGTCACTCCAAATTCTCTTTGGAAAAAAATTATTCTATTGCTTTTGCAATATTCTATTATAGTCTGTTTACTGTCATCAACACATTAACCTTGTTGCCAACGACCAAACTAAAAAGCGCATTGCATCTGGTCACGCTGCCGAATAAGCGATTGCGAACGCGTGGGGTGAGAGAGATTGGGATGTAGGATGGGTGGGATCGAGTGAGTCTGTATCATATTCGGGACGGTTTTAAAGACATTGTTGTCGTTGTTTTTTTTTCCAAGTGTATAAATATTCTGCATGTATGTATAAATGTTATATAAATTTGTAGAAATGACGATCATCATTGAATATATTTTTCCTTTTCGCTAATACAATACAACGATAATCCGCGCTTACCATCGCGAGATCTAAGCGGTACATTAATCTTTGTGCGACCAGAAGGGGGACTTGACAAGAGGGCTTGTTCATGCCATTGTCATTTTCACCACACATTTTCTCTTTACTTTCACTGTTGGTATCATCGCCATAAAAACGAACTCGAGGTAGCGTGACGAGACCCAAGGCAGCACGATCCCGACGACTCCCAATTAGCTGAATCGTTGCATCGCCATATTCCTTGGGATCGGTTGGCTATTGCTTGTTTGTCGACTCGGGAGGCTCAGTGTGCTGTACGATTAGCTGAACACACAGCTACCGGCTACTTGGGGTTTGTATGAGGGGTGAAGACGAAGATTTCTTAATTGCGGGGAGTGCCACTGGTGTCATCGTCACAACTGGAGGAGAACCGATCGAATGTTTGAGACATGGGGATGGAGAAGGATGATGGGAAGGAAGAGAGCCCCAGGACACAGGAATATGTCGAGCATGGGGACCGAGACTATTGAATTACATGTCAACACCATTCTTTTGATGACGATGACTGTACGATGGTAGATGAAAGCGTTTGCTTGTGCGCGACGGACTTTGATTATGGCTATACGTTCATTCATACTTTTGGATTTCATTCAATCATTTCCCTTGAAAATTTATGAGAAACATTTACATTTCAATAACCAACATATCTTAGTTGCTTAATAATATTTTACAAGAGAACGTTTGTCTGAACATCATGTGTTCAAGCACCGTCGATGCTTTCACCTCATGGTGACCTGTTTTCAATTGAGATGGTGAAGAATTGTTAGATGGTGAAGAAATTTTAGACGCTGTTATTCCCAAAACTAATCCTGTCAACCAACCCTTCAATGAGAAAAGACAATACTCACCAGCTCCTCCGCCGCCGTCGGATGGATTGCGACGGCGTTATCGAAATCGGCCTTTGTGGCGCCCATTTTGATAGCGACTGCGAACCCCTGCAGAATTTCGTCGCTGCCGCGGCCGATAATGTGCATCCCTACGACCTTTTCCTCCTCGCCGACGACGACCAGCTTGTAGGCCGTGGGCGGCTTATGGTCGGTCATGGCATTGTACATGTTGGTGAACAGCGAGACATAAGTCTTGACATTGGCATCACCGTACTTCGCCCGTGCATCAGGCTCCGTCAGTCCGATCGTCCCCGATGTTGGGTGTGAGAAGACCACCGTCGGGATGTTGTTGTAGTCGAGCTTGGCATTGTGGAACCTGGCCGGGCCAAAGAGGCGGTCCGAAAGCTTGCGGCCAGCGGCGATGGCGACTGCGGTGACAAAGGAGTATAAAAGGGACGATTCATTTGGTGAGCTGAGGGCGCTTTGGATGAAGAAAAGCATAGAGGGTCATCGGGTAAAAGTAACCAAGATAATCCAAACAAGGACATACCAGGAGTCAATAAAGCGACGCCAGAAACATCACCAAGAGCGTAGATATTATCCGTCGTCGTATTTTGATATTCGTCGCTGACAATGAATCCCCCTCCACCCAGCTTAACTCCAACCTCCTCCAAACCCAACCCCTCGACATTCGGGCTCCTCCCAATCGCCCATATCAACACATCGAATTCCTCCTCCTTTTTCTCTCCGCTCGTCGTGTACTGCACGCTCACGGGCCTTCCCTGCCCTTCGATCCCGGCAGGTGCTGGTCCAACAGCCCTGAGCTCCTGGACGCTGGAATTTGGTACGAACTTGACGCCCTGTCTGGTCATCTCCTTGAGTAGGGTGTCCTTGATGATGGGGTCGAAGGTACGGAGGATTTCGTTGCTTCGAGAGAAAATGGTTACCTCGCTGCCCAGCGTGTTGAACACGCCGCCAATCTCTACACCGATGTAGCCCGTGCCGACGATGGCGATCTTCTTAGGTTGCTGCTCCAGCAGGAAAAAACCATCGGACGAGATGCCGAGGTCGGCGCCAGGGACATGCGAGACGCTGGGGATCAATGGGCGACCGCCTGGTTGGGAACGGAGGGAGAGAAGAGGGTCGGATCAGTCGCTCTCCTTTAAATCGTTGTCACTTGAAATGTTCTTGAACATAGAACGTCTTCCGCAAAATGGTGTGGACTTGTGTCTCGAATTCTCTGCATGCAGAATATAATTTACCAGTGGCGATCAAGATCTTTTTGGCTTGCAGCTCCTCCGTTTCGTCTCCATTTTGGATCCGCACGACATTTTTGCTAGCAAAGCTAGCGTAGCCTTTGATATACTCAACGTTGTCCTTGACAAGGTTGTTCTCATAGATGCCGTTCAGGCGCTTGATGTACGCGTCGCGCTTGTTCTTGATGACATTCCAGTTGAAGTTGTGGGCGGGAATGTCGAACCCGTACCCAGCGGCATCGTGTAGGGCCTCGGCGATGGACGCAGTGTTCCACATGACCTTCTTGGGGACGCAGCCCACATTGACGCAGGTGCCGCCTAAGCGGCCGGAACTTTCGACGAGAGCGACGCGAGCGCCGTACTGGCCGGCCGCTCTGCGAGCGCAGGCGAGGCCGCCAGAGCCACCACCGATGACGACGAGGTCGTAGGTTTCGCGCTTGATTGGAGACATGATGATTGAGTTTTTGAGTGAGGAGTAGATGTGCAAGATTCGGCGTTGAATGGAGGCCAGGATGAATTGTGGATTTGGGGAAAGAGAGAAGGGAGATATAATTTATAGTAGAGAATGGCAATGATGCTTACGTGCGAGGATTGGGGGTGAAGGATTTGTAATGAGATGGGCGACGCGATTGGTGACTGTGTGACAGGAAAATTAAATGCAAAATGGGAAACGCGACGCGAGCCTCGAATGACATCACATGTCATACGGCCCTGGAAAATATATGAGGCGAAGTTTATTAAAAAGAACCTTATGGCCTATCTAGATTAGTACCTTTTCATCTCATAATTATGTGAAGAGAAGCAATTTATAATCTACTATACATGTGAGGTAGCACAGTCCATTTCCGGGTTGGGGGCTGACTTTGTCAGCACTTTGATCTTCGGAGCGGATTGATTGGTTGATCGTGAACAGTAGCTTGCTTTGTTAAATGTTGAAATGTTTGTCTACGAGTATATACAAGTAGTTCGTGGAGGTCCAAGTGACTATAAAAAAAAAAAAAAAAAAAAAAAA
>RBNI01006100.1:0-11746 GCA_003990745.1 Jimgerdemannia flammicorona
TCAGCAACGCATGATCGGATTTCAATGTTCTTGGTATCATTAGATAGGCCTTATTAAGGGCTTTCAAATGACACCAAGATCATCAAATTTGGATGATTATTCATCAAGTTATTGATGTAAACATTTATTTGTCTAATTTGGAAATCAAAACAATGGTTGATTCGAATCCGATTCGAATCCATCCGGATGGGATTCAAATCCCATCCGAGTTGATCCGGATGGGATTCAATCCGAATCAATCCGAATCCAATCCGGATTAAATTGACTCGTTAGGAGCACTAGATAGAGGACAGGGGTTCAGTGTGGAAGATGTGGCAAGCTTGCAAGAAGGAGTAGGACAGTATGAGATGTTGGCGGGGGCGAAGCTGAACTGGGGCAAGTGTGAGACCATGGAGCTTGGAGCTGGCTTGGGGGAGCATGGACATTTTGGACACTTAGTTGGCCCTGGAGAGGCAGTTCGATATTTGGGTATTTGGTTCTCGGTATATGGGACAGTTCTACTGAAAGAGTGGTGGTGTGGATTGATACAGAAGTGGGAGAATGCCTTGGTGGGCTGGTCTGGGAGAGGCTTTTCTCTAGTTGGGAGGATCGTAGTCTTAAATGTATATTGGCTACCAAAGTTGTGGTACTTGGGGTACCACCTGGACTTTCCTGGGTGGGTGGTACAGAAACTGAAGAAGGTGGTCGAAGGATGGCTTTGGCAGGGAAGAAGATCTCAGATCAGTTGGGAGATAATGGTGACGCCGAAGGCAGATGGAGGTCTGGGGCTGGTAGACTTTAGAAGGAGGCTGAAGGCACTTCGGGGCTGGTGGGGTTGTCGAATGGCAGAATTAGGAGGGGAGAGCTGGAGCAAACTGGCTATGGATAACTGGGAAGTTAGGTTCTGCCCCTAGAGTGAGGTTCGGAAGGATATGCGAGGTCTGCTCCAGGTGGGGAGGGTTGGCAGATTGCGCTATCGGGGATTCTGGTGGGGCATTGTGGAAGCTTGGCTAGCAATGGGGCTCACGGGCCCAGAACCTGGCGAAGAAGAGGAGGACCCAGACCTACAATGGTGGCATTTGGGTGGGATTCGCATTGGTGGCTGCTCATTGGTAGAATATTCTTTAACTGGGGCGATGGAGTGGATCTGGATGGGTCTGCTAGAGAGGTGGCCAGTTGGTTGGCAGAAGCCTGGGTTTGGAGAAGAGTGGGAGTGGAGTCGGATTTGGGGTTGGGGGACCTCACTGCTCAAGATCGCCCCTCCCAAGTTCTGGGTGGTATGGTGGCGATTTTTGCGGAGGAATGTCATGCTGGGGTACAGGACAGGGTGGATGGTGGAGGATGGTGTAAAGGAATGTGAGTGGTGCTGTGAACTGGATAGAGGAGTAGTGCAGACACCAGAGCATGTCCTGGCAGCTTGTCCTGGGGTAGAAGGATTTTGGCAGACATTAGAGGGATATTGGGGGGAAGAGAGTGGGCAGGTAGGGGGTCCCACTTGTCAGGTGGTCAAGCGCCGACTGGTGGGAGAAATTGGGGACATCTGGGGAGGCCTGGGTAGGATTATCGGCATCTGGGTACTTATGGCGGTGCACTGGCGTTGGGTGTTTGAGAGAGATCCTTGGATGGGAATTGGTAAATTGGTAGAGCGGTGGAAGGGACTCCTCTTGGAAGTAGTGCAAGGGTGGTAGTATCAGGGGAAGAGGCACCAGTTGGGGGCCATGAAGAAGGTGTTAGACATAGTCCAGAGGAGTCAGGAGCACCTTGTGCTTGGTGAGAAGGGGGTGAGGTGGAAAGAAGGTGTGGGCTTCCTTGTATTATTAGTAGGAGTCGGTTGAAGGATTCTGTGTCGGTATATTTATGTAACTAGTAGTGATGTTGTTTTTGTTATTACATTAGATAAGTCCATAATAAAGGAGTCCAAGAGAGTCCAAGTGACTATAAAAAAAAAAAAAAAAAAAAAAAAAAAAAAAAAAAAGAGGACAGGGGTCTGGGAGAGTAAGCTTTGCGGAGATGGTGAAGGAGAGACAGCAGGCATCTGGGCTGGAGGGGTGGCTGAGAAAAGACAAGGAGATGGGGAAGATGGCAGTATATAAGGAAGTAGCCCTTAGTAGTGGGGGCAGTAGAATTAGGAGTATAGTGACTGGGGTGAGTGTGACAGCTGATGGCAATAAGACTGCCAATCTGAAAAAAAATCCAGATGTGACTGCTGATGGTGTGGCTGAGTGGCTGGGGCTTGGAAGGCAGGGGGATTTGGCAGATAGTGTGATGGGCTTAGCGGTGGCTCCATTACTCAAAAAATCGATCTTGGTATTTGTAGTTACACTATGCTTCTGGGGCCTAGCAGTGATGGTAAAAATGGTGCTGGGGCTTATTGTGAAGCAGGTGGCTAGAGCAGCATTAGTAAAGTTTCTGAAGAGATTGGAGGAAGTAGAGGTAGACTTTAAGGAAAATAGGTCTTTAGAGGAGGTGCTGAAGATTGGATTGATGGTTAAAGAGGTATGCATTCCAATGGTATGGTGCCTGAGATGGGATCCCAGGGTGATATAACTGTTAGTGAAAGGAGTGCCCATAGTGATGACAGTGGAGATGAGAAAGAGAGTTGAGGAGGTTATGATAGAGTATAGAGAGATAGTAGATATTGGATTCAGAGTCTGGAAAGGAACCTTGCTCAGAACTAGAGATGTTGATGTGAGGATTTAGCTGATAGAGAAGAAAGCTACTGGGAAGGCAAGAGACTGGTCTTCAGTAATGGTCTGAGGGGCAATCTTGTATAAGGTAACAAGGATAAAGGAGAGTGAGAAGGAGGAAGAGGACTTATTAGAAGCACTAAAAGAGCTAAGTGGTACTGTAGAGCAGAGGGCAAAGGCTTGGAAGGCTTTTATAGAGTCGACACACTTAGAGGTAGTAGATGGAAAGTAGATTCGAGTGGATAAGAAGCAGTGGGAAAGAGCTCAGGAATGTAAGAGCCAGAAGAAGTTGCTAGCTAAGCTGGAAGATAGACCACAGAAGGATGTAGGAGGAATGGTGGAGGCAGGGGGTACCAAAGTGAGTGTCTGGGCTGGCAAGAGTGGCAGAAGTGTAGAGAAGGAGACAGAAAAGAACAGGGAGGAGACTGGTAATGATCTATATGTGGATGATACATTTGAGATCTGGGAGGAGGTCTGGGAGGACTTACCTACCCCTACTCCTCTTATCAGATAAGATCCAGCTTTCCAAAGTAGGGTGGCAGAGGATGTGCCAATGTGGGGGGCCTAGTGAGTACAATTTGGAGTTCCAGAGATGACAAATGAGGGACAAGTGATAGCAGTTGGAGAGGAGGAATTAGTGGATATCCCGGAGATATGAGATGAGTCTATGAGTACTGGGACTGATACCATGATGCTGGATGGTAGGAGGCCAGTGACTCCTGGAGGGAAGGAGATGGGGAACCTACTTTGGATGTATAGGATGATAAATAACCTGGCAGCTGAAGAGTTGGGGGAGGTGGACCTGAGAGTAATGAGCAATAAGTACTGGGCATAGATCCTGCAGAGAGATGGAGTGGTGATGGTATTGAAGGTGGAAATCCTTACAGTGTATTTGGAGGAGGAAGAGTATGAAGTAGATAAGGAGCAGGAGGCAGAGCTGGCAGGTATCACTGGTGAGAGAGCTAAATACTGCTGGAACAAGTGTCATGGATTGTAGCTCTAGCAGGAGGCCTGTCTGGAGTACTGAGAGGAGTTTAAAGAGAAGGCAGATAGAGAGATAAATGAGCTATTGGCTGAATTGGAGGCTCAGAGGGCTGAAGAGGGAGCAGTGGCTGCAGAACATAATCTGGACATAGCACAAGAAGAGATGAATATAAAGCAGTAGAGATGGACTTGATAACACACCATATTTCATTATGAATAGTACAACCAATATTTTTTCTTTGAATATGAATGGGTTGCAGGATACTTTTCAATATAGGAACATTTTTACTTAGCTGAAGGGATTGGAGGCCAATCTCTTCCTCTTGCAGGATATCAGGTGTGAGGATGATTTGAATAGACTGGAATAGACAAAGGAATGGGGGGGTGAGACAGTTTGGAGGAGCAAGGTTAGGATTCTAGTCTGGAAAGGCAGAGGAGAGATATAGGATATGAGGAGCTGGGGGGATAGATTGGTCTGGAGAGAGTGGATATATACAGGTTGGAAGTCAGTTACAGTGGGCTCCTGTTACTGCCCTGCTGTATGGGGTGAGTATGTGGATTGGGTGAAGGGTCTCCTAGAGAGTGGGGTCCTTACAGAGGCTGAGGTAGATATGTTTGGTAGAGATTTCAATATGGTTCAGGATATACTAATGGATAGAACAGATAGAGGACAGAGAGCTGAGAGTAGGAGTAGAGGGCTGGTGGCATAGGAGGAAGTAAAAAGGCTAAGTGCTCTGATGGATACTGGTTGGGAGAGTTGGGGGGATAGAAGGGTATACACACATTAGGTAGAGGGCTTGGAGATGAGGATTGACTGGATTTTGATAGCTAGCTACTGGGGCTTGGATGTTTGGAAGTTACTGGAGGTGGAATAGTGTCTATGGTCAGATCATTAGGGGTTGTTAGGACAGGGGCATTTTGGGGAGAATGGGGATAAGCCTGGACATTAGCACCTCAATTCTTCTTTATTAGATGATAGGATCTGGTGAGATGAGTGAGCTGAAGACATTTAACTGAGGGTAGAGAGCTGGAGGCAGAAGGGTGCCCCAGTGGGTGTTTGGTGAATGAGGATGAAAGAGATGGCCAGGTCTACTGGAGTGAGGCTGGCAAGGAGGCTGAGAGGCAGAGAAGGTGCCAGGTGAGATGGGCTTCTGTTAGACTGACTAGACTCTTGGAGGATTGGGCAGAGCTAGTGACATTAGAGGGGGGAGAGGATTGGAGATTAATGAGGGCAAAAATGGAGGTTAGAGAATTACAACAGGTGCTGCAGGAAGAGGAAGAGACAAGGGTGCAGAATTTGATAGTATGTCTTCATTGGTAGGGTTTGGAGGAAGGGGAGAGACCCTCAAAGTATCTCACAAGAGCTCTTTAGATAAGAAGAGTATAGCAAAGATGGGAGGGGGTGTTTAACTCTGATAGTATACTAATACATAGTATACAAGACATTCTTGGATTGTTAAAGGAGTGATGAAGTGGATTATGGAGTGAGGAGGAGGGTGGGGCTGATATTACTACCATTAACTGAGTATTAGAGGATTGGCACTCCCCATAAGTGGATGGGCTGGATGACTTAGTGTTGCCCATATAAGAGGAAGAGATCTATTAGGTTCTTGCTGCGACAATGCCAGGTATGGCACCTGGGGAGGATGGTCTGCTCTGGGACTTCTGGAAGAAGATAGTAGGGGTCCCAAGAGTACTGGGTGAGATAATGGCATTGTGCAATTTTATACTATAGACAGAGAGATGGGTGGGGGAGCAGGATCTGGAGCTAGTGATATTGCTTTACAAGAACAAAAGGAGGTAAGAGGACTGAAAGAACTGGCAGCTGATTATGCTGCTAGATATAGACAGAAAGTTGGTGACTAAAGTAGTAGTCACAAGGCTATAGAAGGTGGCCTAGCAAGTCTTGGATGTTGAACAGAAGTACTTTATAGGAGGCTGGCTCATTAGGGATGGCACAGTATAGGTGCATAGAGTTATTGAAGGGGTACAAGCTTGTGGACTGGATGGGTGACTGGTCTTCTTAGACCAGGAGAAGGCTTATAACCAGGTGTAGTGAGTCTGGCTGGCAAAAGTATTAGATAGGACTGAGGTACTACACCAGTTCCAGTCAGCAATAATTAGCCTACTGGAAGGGAGTAGAGCTGCACTCATGTATAATAGACATAGAGGGGTATTATTTCCCCTGGGTAAGGGTGTGCCCCAGAGAGACCCACTGTCCCCCATTCTGTATACTCTTTCCCTAGAACCTCTAATGGACAGAATCAGGTAGAAGATAGTGGGGCTCTCTATTTTTGGAATTGGGTAGAAAGTTGGAGCCTTTGCAGATGATATAGTGGTTGGCCTGAGATCAATTACTAATGTTGAGGAGCTCAAGGAGATAGTGGAGTGATATGAGGAGATCTCTGGGGCTAAACTCAATTGGTATAAGTGTGAAACTATGGTGTTAGACAATAGCCTAGTGGGAGGGAATGTCATTGGAACAATTGTCCCTGCTGGTGAGATGGTGCAGTACTTGAATATTTATTTGTCAGTATATGGATCAGTCCTATCTAGACTTTGGTAGGAGCAGAGGGTTGGAATCTAAGAGGAGGCCCTGCAGAGTTGAGAGGGTTGCCACTTGTCTCTAGTGGGGCATATCTCGATTTTAAACATCTATTGGCTGCCGAAGTTGTAGTATCTAGCTTATCATCTAGACTTCCCAGCCTGAGTGATGAAGAGATTGATGAAGCTGGCCAAGAGGTGGATCTAGGCTGGAAGAAGTCAGATCAGTTGGGAGATCTTATTCTTACCAGTGGCAAGAGGTAGACTTGGGCTGGTTGACTTTCCAAAGAAACTATATTATTTGAGAGCATGGTGGTTAAAAAGAGCAGTGGAGTTGAGAGGAGGTGGTTGGGTCTCCCTATTGCAGAAGGTCTGGGAGATGAGATCCTCACCAAGAGGCTCAACAGGAGATCTCTTATCATTGATTGGGCTTCAGAACACTATACAATTGTGATATAAAGGCTTCTGGTGGGGGATAGCAGAGGGAGCACACCATATTGGAATTTGTTGGCAGGGAAATGAAGGAGAGATGGCTTGGAACCCAGTGATGTGGAGATGGGACCAAGTGTTGCTGGGAGGTATTTTCTTAATTGAGTTTGATATTAGTGATAGGATAGAATGCTAAAGGGGACTAGGCCAGGATCTGTGGCCTAGCAGATAGCAGGAAGTGGGTATTAGAGAAGAGTGGAACTGGCATGGTATTTGGGCCTGGAGTGCTGAGGTGAGGAGATAGATGCTGCCAAAGTACTGGGTGGTCTAGTGGCATATACTGAGGAGGAATATAATGCTCAACTTCTGCTCGAGTCACCTTATCAAGGGGGGTTACTTTGACTGTGAGGAGTGCTACAATGTAGGGCAGGAAGGGGGATGTGTACAGATGTCTGAACATTGGCTAGAAGAGTGTAAGATATTTAGTGACTTTTGGCAAGCTGTTGGGGATCATTTGGGGGTAGGGTGTAGGGGAGATGGTGCATAGGGTCAGTGGGAGGACTTGAAGGATAGACTGGTGGGGGGGGTAGGGAAGGAGTGGCTTATCTTAGGCTGGGTTTTGGTGATTTGGGTGGGGCTGGCCAGCCACTGGTTATTTGTTTTTGAGGATGAGAGGAGACTGGGCTTGGGGGACTAGCTGTTGCATTGGCATAGACTTATGGAAGACACCCTGACAGGCTGGTGGCTTGGTTGGGGGTTGTAGGATGGTTGAAAACATCAATTGGTGGAGAATATCTGTGGGCAGAGTGGGGGGAGGGTTGGAGTAGTGGGTGAGAAGGTGGTCTTTATTTATGATGATGTGGAGAGAGGCCCCCCTAGGTAGTGGAAGGTGATACTGTAAACTTATTAATAGACTGGTAATAAATGGCAAAGTCCAAGTGACTATAAAAAAAAAAAAAGGAAGACTATTGAGTCGCGTCATAAGTTCTCTATGCTCACAAAAAAGAAAACCCAAACGACTGGACCGCGTCCCAATTGTGAAAGCGAGGATCCATCCTTGTAACTGTTTTACTGCACATGTCATGTTTGCTTTGTTTATGAATAAAGAGAGCCTGCATCGTGCCTTCACTTCTTACGTCGTCGTGTGCATTTGCTTTCTCCGAATCCATTGAGCCACGTATGCGTTAGTCCCTTTTCCGCTTGCGCTCGTTCGTACGCAATCCAACTCTCCCGTCCGCACGAACGCGCCCGGTTATCTAGCAATGACCCCTCGCAAAACGGTGCTGGACTTCGCCGATAATGATTGGCTTTGGCCTCACTGACAACCCTTCGATCTATGATTATCTCGCATCTTCCGACGTTCCGCCTTATTCTTTTGGAGAGTCTCAACCGCTCTATCCTCCTCCCTCTCCTTTTATTCCCTCCGAATCCACCATCACCATGCACACCTTCCATCCCTGGATCGTTTTTCTTATGAATTCACCATCACCATGCACACCGCCCCCACGAATCATAACCACGCATACGCAACATTTCGGTACCGACTCAAGGCGCGATTCGTAATTTTTAAGATTAATGAACATGGATGTGAGAATGAGGCCTACAAATAGGTATGGTTTGAGAGATTGTTCACAAGCAATGTTGGCAATAATTAAGGCAAGATGAAAAATTATGTTTTTGGGGGTCGGGTAAAGGGGGATAAAACAGATAGAAGGTTCGACCTCAATACATAAACGAAGGTAAAAATGATATAGGCAAAATGAGTGCTACACCTCACCGTCCGCGCCCACTCCTGTTCCCTCCGACGATATCGACTCAGATCTCCCTTTCATCCGGCTTCACAGACGTCGGCTCAATTCCTGCTTGATCAGGCTTGTTAGGCGTCCACGGCGGCGGCACATTGTACTGCTCAATGGCCTGTGAGCCACCAGCGGGCATGGGCGCGTACGCGTCGTAGATGGGCCCATACATCGAATCACGCTGCCCGTGTGGGGGTTGGATGAGAGGTTGCGCATTTGCACGTTCAGAAGCAAAGGAGTCGTAAAGAGGTTGGTGGCGACGGCAGACAAAGAAAAAGGCGCCGGCTATACCAAGGACGGCGATGGCGCCGATGGAGATGCCAGCAATGGCGCCCGTGCCGAGGGCGGGGGGGTTGGAGTCGGCGGAAATGGCCGTGTTAGAGGGCCCGGTGGGGGAGGGTTTAGTGGTGTTGAAAACGTCGGGCCAGACGGTCGGAGGGGTGTAGGTGGTCAGCCAAGTCCATTGACTCGTGTCGAGGACGGCGGTGTTGCTGGAGAGGTCGGCGGTGTAATTTTGGCCGATCGAGCCTGAAAGAGGATATGGTCAGAGAAATACAGAAGCTTTATCAATCTTCCATTATATCAAACAGTTATACTGGTACCTCCCAAGAAAACCTCACTTAAGACCTTGTCCCTCCATCCTTCACTTGCTCAATGCAACTCACCTCCCATTACAATCATCTGCGTCCCAACCTGGGACGCAGTATGCCCGAACCTATTGCTGGGCGCGGCCCCGGTGGGCTTGAGCGAGGACCACGTGTACGTGTTTGTGTCCAGCACCCACACGTCACCCAGCGTCAATTCTGATCCGCCCGAGGTGCGGATCGACGGGATTGTACCGTTCACCGGTGCGGGACTTGTGCCAGCATATATAATCAGCGAGTAGCCGTCGGTGGCTAGCGTGGAACGGGATGAGGGTAAGATGACCGAGATCAGAACCGTCGTCAATGCTAAACAAAACAATATGCAATAATGTAAAGAACCCCTACAGAGAGTAGTCGTGTGAAGGACCCTGGACGATGGAATGGTGGTCCCTTTTGCCGTATTTTTGCACCAAATACCGCTCGAGGTGCTTTTAATAATAATAATAATAATAAAGAGAGAGAGAGAGCCTCAATTAGCATCATTCAATCTCACGAAACTGCCTAACTCACACCAAAGCACCCCACGACGTCACTCACTTGTAGCTCGGGGTGTCAGCCATGTCGGCCCAGATGTCGTTCCACACCGTGCCATTGCTAAGCTGGTACATGCCGCCGATGATGACAATCATGCCGGTGCTGTGGGGAGAGGGGTATGGTGGGTGTAAGGAATTTTCTCCATATGAGAGAGCGAACAATATAGATTTTGATTTGAAATCAGGAGAGACAAAACTCACGGCAGCAGGTTTGCGGTGTGCCAACTGCGCTGAGCGATCGCAAAAGGCGGAGTATTCTTGCTCCAGGTTAGGGATGTGGGGTTGAACCGGTAAACATCTGTGTTGTTTCGACGGGGGTTAAATCATGACGCGGGTCTGGCGAGGAAAAAAAAAAAAAAATACAGACTATTGGGATAGTAATCGTTGTTGCCGGTGGAGATACCGCCCCAGACCCAAGTGTTGCCCGAGTTATCGAAGGCGGCGGGGCCGCTGATTTGGTAGTAAATTAGAATATGGAGGAGGATAAGGATGTTTCTCGGGATATAGTGTCAACCCTGGGAGGCTCAGAAAAAATACAAAAGCAATACTCACGCGTTCGGCAGCACTATGTCCCTCGTGCTTGTCGTTGGGAAAACGGTCCACGTGTGGGCGGCGGTGTCGTACTTTGCAAAGGTATACGTGTTGTTGAGTCCGTATGCGTCGAATGAATAAAAAGAGGTCTGGTCGGCGCTGGGGAACAAGGTTCCGTAGAGCGTGTTTGGAGCCACGCCCAGCCCGTCGGCGCTGTGGTCGGAGTAGGGTGGGTCGTCGGTGCTCCAGGACTGGGAGACGTCAAGCTGAGCTAGTAGGTTCCGGGCGGTGGCGTTGGCGGTGTTCAAGCCGCCGTAGATCCAAATACTCTTATTAAGCAGTAAGGCGCGGGCTAACTCGCGGGGCGGGGTGCTGGCTGCGCTCGCGGAGGTAGCAAGGGCGGCAACGAGGAGGGGGAGTATGGGAGGCCGACGCATGGTGGTGGCGGAGTTTGGGGTTGGGGAAAGAGAAATGAAGAAGTTGCATATCTGGGCCATAATATCTATGAAATGTCGCGATCACAACCATTCCCTTTTGTGGACGATTCGACGACCAGCCACACACCTTCGAGAAAACAAAAAACAAAAAACAAAAAACAAAACTAGCCACATTTAATCCCCGTCGAGGCACGAGAGTACTTTTGTATCGAAGCCTTCTACCCGCTGGTCATCGCAATTGCTTTGTGTGCTCGCACTAACATTATTGTCTTGATCATAATTACTACTCGAATTTTGTATATCAAGATTTTGACGTATTTTATTTTTAGCCATTACAAATTCCATTTTTGTTTTGTGGGTGGGCTGAGGCGATTTTGGTCCTCTATTCGGCTCTCTTTTATGCTTATTTTTGGTCACAACTAGATTTATTTTTAGGAGACAACTAGAGGACTTGAAAGGCTGGTTGAACTGAGCTGCACACCGATTCCGACAGAAATTGATAAACGTCCTGGGTATCGGTGCAAAGGCCGATGTAGCCGAAGGCTATTTTATAGTAGGTGCATGAAGTGAAGATGAGTGAATCGAAACGGTCTATTCCAAAGCTAGCGATAGTAAATAAGTGTTCTGGACTTACACGCATCTCGTCTGCCGCTGTCAACAGCCCTTGCTTTCTTACTTTCCAAAACAATTACTCTACCCTGTCTCGTTCCAAAAGAACTCTCCAACAATCTTAAAACTATACCACTATCCTCCTCTAACTCCGGCTACGGCGCGCAGATCTCATTACTGTTATTAATAAACATCGCACGGATTGTCTCTCATCATCAAGTGGAAACTCGCTCCAGATGGCCTTTAGCACCAAGCGTCGCGGCGAGCCCTTAGATCGCAGCATTGTCGCAAGATGCGGCATGTTACAAGCATGACGCGTAAGCCGACCATATATTATCCAGATTCTGCTACCAAGCAGGTTGACAAGAAGGAAGAGAAAATGGCAGCATTCTGAAAGGAACTTGACTAAAATGACTGAAATCTTCCGGCCATGGATTTCTGTGTGTATGAAAATTTGGAGCCGAGCGGATATATATCACACCTAATTATATTTAGAAGAAACTTTTTTTTTTATTTTTTTTTGACAACATTAATTTTTATATGTAACTTGTATAAAAAAATCATAAAAAA
>RBNI01006101.1:0-11744 GCA_003990745.1 Jimgerdemannia flammicorona
TTTTTTATCATCGCTGCTATTTTACGTAGGTAATATTTAAATAGTTTTTTATTTATAATAATAATAATAATATATTATGATATTGATATCACATATTATTACATTCAGTATTTTATTTAATGAAGAGATGGACTCACTGAACATTGTATGACTTTCTATTTCCCTTGCACCGCTCTTTTTCAAAATTATCTGCTCAGTTTCGATAAGAATTAATCATCTAGATTTATCTTAAAGATAATTATAAGTAAATATGTCCATTTTGTCATCTAACTAGAGAAAGAAGAAAAGAATTACGTGATGGTCGGGTACTGTTCCACTTTAAAAAGTTAATTTCGAGATCAGACTCTTGAACATATCTATTTTTTTTTTTATTATTTTTTTTTATGACAATTGCATTCCCCATAGAGATTACTCAAATTATATCGTTATGCCCTCCATCCTTTCTGTGTGACTCTAAACAACATATACTTTTTTTTTTTCTTTGTCTTTCTTGGTTCCGCACCAATGGCCACGATTTGAGCTCAATCTTTTCTATTTGGTATTTTTTTTTTTTTCTCCCTTGCTCCCAATGTGCATGTACCCGTGTTTTGCTACTCTCAATGGCAGTGCTCAGAACGAATCGAATCAAGGATCCAATTCGATTCGAAGTTCAATTCGAACCTAATTTTTCAAAATTCAATGATTCAACCAAAATGTGACCAAATTTAATGAATTTTAGTTTGTTGGATTGGCCTTATATAATTAGGTGAATCCAGTACAACAAAGAATATTAAATTTGGACGAGTTATTGTATTTTGAAGTTCCAATCGAATTAATTCGATTCGTTTGTATATACTCAATTTCACTCCAGCAGAGACACCCTCTGATTTTTAATATCACTTGCTTCTCCGAACACTGTGCTCAAAAGCTACCATTGCCACGGTCGTCAACGAGGCAGGTTAGTGTTGGGTATTACATCATGAAAGGAATCTATCCCCGTTGAAAGGTACCAG
This sequence comes from Jimgerdemannia flammicorona, assembly GCA_003990745.1. Lineage (NCBI taxonomy): Eukaryota > Fungi > Mucoromycota > Endogonomycetes > Endogonales > Endogonaceae > Jimgerdemannia > Jimgerdemannia flammicorona. The sequence goes on from RBNI01006101.1 coordinate 993, forward strand.
TTTCTTTGTCCGGTAAGGCTCGCCCTTTGTGGCCTCTGACGGTAGGTAGTCCAGCCCGACGTATACCTCTCCGGCCCGACGTATACCTCTCCGGCCCGACGTATACCTCTCTGGCCCGACGTATACTTCTCCGGCCCGACGTTATACCTCTCCGGAAGTCTGATTATCCTCGACCAACACTGCGAATCGGCTTTAGCAAACACGACGTTACCTGGGTGGTGATCGTTGCGGTTAGAACCCACATCGCAGATCTTCTTTGCTCATGACGACGCCTTTGGATCCTCTTCATCCGCCTTTTAAGTACGACTCTTTTAAGTACGACTCCAGGACGTCTTGGCAAACGTGTCCTCTTCGCCTGCTGTCTAACAGTCATTTTGACTCGATGATCCGGCTTGGCAGCTTATTCCAAAAAAAAAACTTTAGGTTGTATTTCGGCAATACCCGAATGACAACCACTAAGGTCGCACCAGAATTTTCGTGTTCCCTTCCACTCTTACGCCATTCGTTCTTCACAGGACTGCGTCGATTCTTCCGCGGAACAAGAATATTTAGAATATTTGGGCGTATTATCAAAAGGACCAACGATTATGTTCGGGATGGTGCCGTCGTCCGATCACGGACAAGAGAGTATACCTTTGCCCGCAGTAAAGATGAAGATGGCAGTGAATGGACTTCACAGTGCGCGCGAGTTAACCCATCACCCACAAATTGACACACGCCATGGATACACACATAATCCTGATTCTATTCTTTTGATATTCTCTATTTGTTTACGAGGAAAGTAAAGCCGGGAACATGAGGGAAATACAGAGATGAGGAAAACAAATCGGTTAATCGACTATTCTATGAAAGAAAATCAAACTATAATATATTATGAATGCAATATTAATACAATTGTTAAAAATGAGATGACAAAAATGGTTATGTTTTCCAGAGCGAATTTCTAGAGTCACTCGTGACGCATTAGGTGCGTGTCCGTTCGTTCTGCTTTATAAGTTCTTCTCTCCTCTGGTACTCCTTCTTTGCGTTTTCGTGTGCGCTTTGCCGACGTACGAGTTTACTATTCTCGATGCCGAGGCTGGGTTTATCATCTTCCACGAGGGCGATGTGAATAATAGGCGGGGACGGGTCAACGGAGGAGCTCTTTCTGTGGAAAATCCCCCAGAACGAAGTGCTTGATGATCTTGTGAGTATAAGCGAAAGGCGGCGGCCGCGGCGAAAATTCGGCAGGGAACGAGAGGGACGAGGATGCAGCGAGATGGAACTGATTTTGGGTAAGGACGACGTCCTGCTATGGCTCCTAGTTGTGTTGATGTCAGTGGAGTCAGAAGGAGGCCCGGTGTCGCTGGAGGTCGAGCCAGGCGGGCGGGCGGTGTCGCTCGAGGTCGAGCCAGGCGGGCGTGCGGTGTGAGCCAGGTGGGCGGGTGGTGTCGCTGAAAGTCTCGACACCGACAAAGACGTTTTGTTGATGCGGTGTACGGGGATGTGGTTGGAAAGTTGGGGGAGGGCAGAGGGTCTGGTGCACAAAAGGAGTTTATAGAGAATATATAATTATATACGTTTTGGGCGGGGGTCAGCGGGTAAATTGTGGATGACGTCATAACACAGGTCTCGTCACAAGATCTGTCGATTTGTGTAGCTTATTGGGGATTCCAAAGGAGCGGGATTCGGACACTTGTTCCTCCATGAAACTCGATGACGAATCGCATGGCCCCAGTTCTCGTGAGAACGGCATAGAAATTTTCTTGAACAACTTTCGCCATTTCTCTAACCGCGCATAGACTTGCTGCATGCATGCCACCACTCTTGGAACAGAGACGCAAACTCGTGCGGTGCATCGGGAATCATTTGCTCGCGTAATGTGTCCGGGTTTTCCTCGATAGCTGTGGATGTGTCGCCTTTCGGTGAGATGCCGGTGGCATATTAGTAGCGAGGCAATATACGTCCTCTGCAGACGTTTGTGGCATGTTGGCAAAAAATTCTGGTGATAGGTACTGCGGCGGCCACAGTATCCCGTTTGGATGACGGGTTCATTGAAGGGCATGGCGAGGCCAAGATCAATTAGGAGCGGGTAGTGTGGGGTCATATACATGACGTTTCCAGGGTGGAGGTCGTGGTGGGCGTAGCCGAATGTGTGAAGGTCGGCTAGACGGTGGGCGAGGCGGGAGGATAGCTGGACGATAAGGTGCCAGTCGTCTGAATAGTGGCTACGAGGGTGGTCAAGTAGCATTTACGGACTTTTTATTTAATTTGGAAAATTTGGAATTCAAAACAGCCTGGTCACTTGACCAACTAGCCAATCCATAAATTTAAGGCCGAGCCATATGGCCAGCCATCTGGGATCCCTAGTTATAGGCGGTCAGGCAGAATTAGGAAGTGGCGGTACGAGTTGAAATACGACAAAGTTGAATGTTCTTGTCATACACATATGAATTTATCACCAAAACTACACGACCAGAAGGGTAAGACTCGTATATACCTCCTCCTTTCCGTCGTTCAATTCCTTGAGTGCAAAATGCTCTTCAGCATCCTCAAGTTTTGCAGCAATGGTTCCTTTATATACCTTGGCGGATCCACTCTCGTAAACAGAGTCGATATTTATGAAGTGATTGGGTGATCCAGACGATATAATCTGCAAGCTGTGGGACTCCAGCAAGAGAGGGAACATTGAAGGGGTTACTAGGGTCGGAGAAACGGGTTTTGTGACGATGGATGCGTGCTGTTGGAGAATTTGTTAGCGTTTCGAGCAACGGAAGGCGGCCTCGTAGTGAAGTGAGGTGGTATTCGATCATTTGGAGGTGAAAAAGAAACAGAGCTTGCGTTAATAGTCTTAGGTGCCAATGGAGTACGCTTTAGACCACTTGTGGTCAACGGAGAACGCTTTAGACCACTTGGTGTCAACGAAGTACGCTTTTGACCGATGCGACAGCATTCAAGGTGATGGTTTGACATAATGTGTTCCACTGTCCGTCCTTCAACTGGAAATGGCCAATGGTGATCCCATACTCGGAGTTGCAGTTGGTCTCGGCGCAAAGCGTCCGTCCGCGGGAGGTAGGCATACGCGATACCGCCACCCACCTTCTGCTACATGTAACGTATGCTCCAGCCGAGTGCATCGTTGCCGCCGGAGTAGGCGACGTGACCAGCAATGAGGCCGGGGAGTTTGCCACCTAATCCGATGATGAAGTGACAGAAGCTTTTGCATTCGTGATTTGGGTGAATGATACGATAAGGCACACCCAGAAATACCCACCAAAAAATGAACACGTTTTTTACGAACCTTTGACCCAAACGAACCCAGCAGGGAAGTAAACTTTGTATTCGAGAATTAACGTGTGATTTCCGTCAGGGATATCTATCGGCTATGCGAGGAAGCCGGTTCCTCCAACAGAGAAATTGATATCTCAACAGAAATCAATTACAATACAATCAGGTGTACATATACTAATGTAGGTAGGAACCAGTCCGCCTGACGTGCCGCTGCCAATAAACATCGAGAAACGGATGAAGCTCGATATTGGCAACAACCTGGACAAATATGGCGTTGTCCAGAATTCAAAAGCCGTGTTGTAGACATTGTTGACTAGGGTAGTAATTTCGGGAAAGCGCGATTAGTTTGGGGTTTGTTCCTCAAAGCCATCGGAAAATTCACATGATTTGATTAAATGCCTGTCTACTCATAAGGACGTTAAAGAGCAGAGTGTCGGTTACCACACGTAATGCTGGGTATCTACGCACATGTATTGTGTGACATATATGTATAAGTCACCTGGACAGATGACAAGTCACGGCTCACATGGAAACACACTCACCAGCCGAAACCAGCCTAAAAGCGCACTTGCTAGATGGAGATAATTGGCATGGGTTCAGCAAGCATGAGGTTGCTTACGTATACGAATGTACCGAGCTCGAAGAGGTTGGATAGAGTGACAATGTATGCTCGGAAACGATGGCAACTCTGTAATGAGAGGGAAATCTCGTAACCTTTTCTGGAATTAAAAATTCTGGCGGAGTCCCGTTCTTTAATACAACTACATTTCCTCAGACATACCGCGGAACAGTTGAAGATATAAAAGAAAGGACCTACTTGAGATCTAATAATTTATTCCACTTCAGTTTACCACCCACCTTCGACATTCTTCAAAATGACTCGCACTCGCGGCCGACGCAATCGTTCACCCAAAAGTTGTAGCCACCAAGAGGTTTGAGCATTCCATCTTGGTCCTCCTCAAATGGAACGGTCATCAAAGTACCTTGGGCATCACTCACAACTCGTTCGGTCAGAGTGAGTGACTTGGTGTTACAGGTCACCTATCACTGTAAGCACGTGACATTTGTCTATGTCATCTATAAACGTCATCAATTACTACGTCACGTAAATACTAGACTCTAGCTCCTTCTCCTCCGAATTACAACAATTTCAACAATGTCTTACTTTTTTTTTTTGCTTTTCTTTTTTTGTTGTTTTTTGTTTTTTGTTTTTTTATTTTGTTTTTTTGCTTCTCCGAACGATGATGAAATGGAAGCTTACGAAAATAGCCACAAAAATAAAGAGGATCTCAACAGCGACAAAAATCCTAAAGTGGCATTTCTCGGATGGTAGGTTTCGCACCAGCATAGTTTTCCATCCATCGCCTCTTTCACATACACAGTGTTGGAAACTATTCCCAACGCAGTCGAGGCTCTGTTCGACCAGAATCCAACTGAGGATCAATTGGATCACCTTCGGGGGACTGACAATCGACGTTGTCCGGGCCTTCTCCTCAGGTTGGTGGTACGGCGAGTGCGAGAGCAGGCAGGAGATTTTTCAATCTAACTTTGTTGGCCCCTGCACGGAGGAGTCGCAATATCTCTCTGTGGTCTCAGAACCTACCATGTCCGATACGAGGTTAAGCACCGAGGCGCTGATCAACGTGCAGAATGACGGGAGGAGATTGAGACTGAAGTAATCTGATTGCGCCTGTTGGGGGCCTGGGGTGCGTTTGTGTATTTTCTGGAAAAATGGGGTATATTTCTATTTTTCGAAGCTTTAGACAACATGTCATCAAAAGCTGTGCAATTGTCAAACGATCTGTTTTTTTTTTTTTTTTAATGTAACAAAGATGGTAGCAATTCTGCCATTCTGAAGAATCTTAGGATACGAAAAGAGTTTTATTTATTTTACCATAAGCAAGGTTCTTAGTATGGCCGTTTCATAATGTAATATAATTGTATAACCGTTCCAAGTTTCGACACAGCTGATATCCAAGCCACGATCTGCTAACCGTACTCGCCGATCGATGCGATTCCTTGACAACACGGCTAATCGCGATCATTTGCATTAAACACATTTGACTTAGATTGCGATTTTATATAAATAACATATCTCCGAAATAATGAGCACACAACGCTTCATAATCGTGCTTTTTATTGGATTATATTTTAGCTTACAACACTGTGTTGTGTGTACTCTGGACTTTGGGACGGTGTACTTGACATTGCGGACAGTCATTCACGCGAGCCAATTTACTCTTTATCAATACACATCGATGTAATTGCGCCCACCAGCGTGAATAACGAAAATTCGACAGGTCCTATCCGTAGCACAAGGGACCTGGGAGGACTACTTCGGTCAAATAGCAATCTTCCGCCCAACCCTGTTCGCCCCACAGTGTCTCCACACTTCACTCGAGCATTTGGACAGCAAGGCCCGACCCCCTACACGGCAGCTTACCTAATGCCGCAGCCGAATTTTTCGACGAACCCTTTGGTAGTTTTGTTGATACAGAGACGACTGCGCCGATCACAATGGCCGCCTCGGCAACAAAGCGCGATGAGGAGATAATGGAGATAGTATGAAAGGCGGTTAGCGCGGCAATGAACGAGTAGATGTAACAGCGACGGACGACCAATGTCCAGTACTATGAATGCGAAGAAGAAGGGTATATGCTAGGCTCTGCCCGCTTAGGAACGGCAACTACGAGAGCCGGCGTAGCCCACGCCCAACCCGGTTACCGGCGCGAACTATTTGCCCATCTATAATTCTAACCCCCACCGCATATTACGTAAGCATCCCCTAACTAATAAAGCTTACCCGACGACGATGCCTGTCTGTTTCAAACCTATAGCGTGAAAGTAGTGCGCAAGGAATCAGAGATCATCGTAGAGGTGCCAAGGACAATGGACGGAGGCCTTGACAGCAGGACAAGCAATACCTCGGACGGAGAGAATCACGATGAAGAAGACAAAGATGGCGTTCTCTATGGAAGCGGATCCATCAGTAATACGGAGTTGGTTGCTGGCCTAGACAAGACCCAGCTGCACGACCTTATGACCGTCCTTGACGACACTTCGACGATGAAGAAACGATCAGCATGCAAGCATTCAGGCTTCCTCAGCCCAGAACACGTTGCCCGTGGAGACAATTCGTGAATCATACTTCACCCAAAGAAGGCGAGGAAGAGGAAGTCAGTGTGCAAGCATTCGACGCGGAGCCCGAAACCCTTGCCAATACGGAGTTGACCGCCGCAGACGATCTAGATGAAAGACCGATGGATGTTGAGAAAAAGATCAGCACGGAAGTCGACAATGCTCAACCCCCAGACCCCGCAGACCCCGAGACTCCGAAATAACTGACGCCAATTTTTCCAAACGATAGACCTTCCCATAAACCCTCTAACGGTGACGGGAATGACGTTTTGGTAAACCTTCCCTAACAGTGACGGGAATAACGTTTTGGCAAGGCGCCTAGCCCACCTCCACTATATGGGTTTATTTTCACCCAGGCAACGATGCGCACCTACCTATGTCCGAAAGGTCAAGGTGCCCGTTTGGACCCTCCGTCATTCTGATTGACGACCGACGAAGAGATCCTGGTCGAGACAATCGGTATACGTGCCGAGGTAGCTCCTCCTGCTAGCAAGATGGCACGAATCAGAAGCGAGCAGACACGCTTATGACACATATGGTTTCCGCCAGTCATCGAAGGAGATGACGCGCCGCCATGGGAAACGCAACGGGCAAGTGAAGATGGGCCATGAGAATGGATCTACGGGGGTAAGGCGTGGCGGTCGAGATCTGATAAGGTTTATCTGACGAAGCATTGCGTCACCATGCCGCCTTCAACTGATTATATATATATACAACACCGCCCACCGTCCCAGCCAACGTTTTTGTCCATGTCGAGACTTCTACCGATATCGTTATTCAGTCACCCGTTATATCTCGACATTCAGCCGCCTCCCTGGCTAAACCGACATTAACCCAACCACTTTTGCTGAATGGGGCTCCGCGAGACGTTGTCCTTGCCCAACACCAGTTCCCCGACTCGCCGCCATTCCCATCCCCATCTCCCTTGACGTTCGACTTCATCATCGCTCCCTAGACGTTCGACTTCATCGTCGCTCAGTCCCCGCCTGGATAATAATGTTCGAAACACAAAACTCGCACATCGGCAAACCGCACAAGAAACAGCAAAGGAGGAATACCAGAGGAAAGAAACTCGGCAGAAGCAGAATAGTCGACTAATGCTACGCTTTGTTTTCTTCATTCCTGCATTCCTTCCTACCTCGCCTCTCTCTACCCTTGTTCTCTGTTCCGCATATCAAATAATAATGAATTTCAAAAAAGATGGCACGATCGGGGTGGTCGGCGACGGACAGGAGCTGCCATAGATGGTCATGTTCAGAATCATCCGTCGTTGACATTCTTCCAAAGTGTATTCAAATCTTTGTGCTTTTTATCCTTGTTCTCTACCGACCCTTCGTAACCTAGTGATCACTAGATATGGCAAAAAGGCCTCATAGAAATATTATTTAGTTGTTATTATATATATGTATGAGGCAATATTCTCTAGTTATACTCTAACAAAGCTTCAATAATAATAATAATAAAGTACGTTAAGATTGGAATGGCCTGTGTGTTGTCAAAGTGCGAACTGTCTTTTGCTAGACGCTCTCTGGCCATATTAACCGCAGAACGGCGTTTATGAAATGATTACTAACCACAAGGCGATGATTAACCTCACGATCAACCGCAATTAGGTTGATTGGTATTATGCAGATAGTCTAGTCGGCGCTCATTCTTTTCTCATTGCTCGTCGTTCTATAATCGTCGTTCTGCCGTACTGCTGGACCTGATTCGAATACTAAGATGGGCATTCGGAATATTCTGGAATATGGAAGTTCTCGAATTGATCAGTATTTCCCAGCGTCTGGAAAGAAGCAGCCGAAATTCCTCAAACAGCATATCATGTATCGTGCGTCGTCAACATTTCAAATTTTCTGGTATCCGCTCCAGGTGTATCTGCTTTGGTTGTATCTGCATAGAAATTGGCTGCAGAGAAGGTAAGATCTCTATGTATATTCAAAAATTTCGAGAATTTTAATTACACATGACTAAACAAACACTTTGCCACTTCACTATTTTTTTTTTTTTTTTTTTTTTTTTTTTTTTTTAACTCCTTCACTTCTTCTCTCTCATTACTGCTGAGACTCTCTCTTTATGAAATAAGATTCCTCCTTCTGCTAAACTATAGAAACCCCCTCTTTTCTTATTAATAAAGTGATTATACTAACAAGATAACTTATACTAATATATATATATACATATAAGATCACTTCTCTACTAAGATCTTTAATAAGAGCTTCTGCTACTCTATAAACTATTCTTAAAATTTTATAGTAATTATATCTTTACAATAGCTATATATTAGCTTTGCTTAGATTTTTATATTTATAAAATCTATATTTATATTTTATAATTATTTAAAAGTTTAAAAATTTACTATTTATACTTAATAACTCTACTTTATATTATATATATTAAAGAATTAGTAAATATTTTTTTTAACTAATATTACTGATATTGAAAATATATATTTCAAAAGGGATAATATATTACAAATATATTATAATTCAATTTAATATAAATTTTACTTTATTTTTTATATTAAGATAAATTTTTATCTATTCTTATTTTAAAATATATAATAAAATCTTATAGAATTTAATATATTATTAAACTATTTGTAGATTGTTTTAGTTATTGTTATTTATCACTCAATATTTATTATTATCTATCATACATTATCTATCTTTTAACTTATTTATAAGTAAATTAGCTTTAGTTGTAGTTTACTTTATTTATTATTTTGGAATAATTTGATAATACAAAGATCATTTTAATTTATTTGAATAATATCAGAACAGTACAGGAACACCATCAGGACAGATATATACCAGAGTTGTTTTAGATATACGCCAGAGCTATTCTAGTATCCAGATAACAAGCCATTGGTGGCTGTTAATTTGTATCCGGTTATACCCAGATTAGGCGCAAATTTTCGTGATGGTAGAGTGGCATGACCGAACTACGGAAACTACGGAAACGACGGAAATTGCGGAAACTACGGAAGCTGCATAAGATAAGGCAATTAACTGCGCAAAATCATTAACACGTTGAGCGTGCCATAAAATAAGATAAATCACGCAAGTAATATCGAAAGCAGACACTTCTGTTTTGAATAAAACAGAAAACACTCAGGATGCCTGTCCCCGTTAGAACCGTTCTATAGAGCCAGTTCCAGAATCCAAATACGCAAACGTCGCTGCGGCTATACTAAGGATAAAAAATGGAAAAAGAAAAAAAAAAAACTCGGGACCAACCTAATAGATAAATAAAAACCCCACTTTCTACGTCTGTAGCAGTATCCACTGAACAGCACCTCACCCTTGCAATAAGCTACAACCTCAATGATGTCTGACTCGAATGAGTTCAGCACCCAATCGCAACCGCTCTGGACGAATCCGAATCCTCTACAGAACGAAGATGACATCCTGTGTATCAAAATGTCAAGCAATGGCGATTTCGTAGCTTCGCTAAACAAAGAAGGTAAACAAGTTGTGGTTCGGATCTGGCCGGCCCCCGACGGTGGCAAACAGACAACGCTCAAAAACACAGCCGCTCTGCACGAGACAAAAATTGATATTGACAATATCTTAAACACCGGCGAACGCGTAAACATGTACATTGCCGTGGCCAATTCTGGAGATATATGCACTGTGTCATTCGTCCACAAGACAAAACCACACAATGATAGCTACGAGGGTTTCGACAGGCCAGTGATGGAAGGTCAAATCCTACCCACCTGCAAACGTTGGTGTACCGAAGGTGACTGGCTTACGCCACGTGAGGATGACAAGCTCGGGCCCATCGTCATCAAGTTCGCCAACGCTAGCAATACGGACACCAACCATCCTCCTGCCTCGCAGGATCTCGAAAGCGTCGAGGAAGGGCTACATAAACAGGAACTCAAACTGCGCAGCGGCACCGTTTTCTTTGGTGATGATAATCTCCTCGGCAGCGAAAGCATGATCCACTGTTGCCCGCCTTACCTGCGAGTGTATCAGCTGCCAGATCTTACCGTCACCCGTACAATCTACTTCGACATTTGCAACATTGTCCGATCTCTTGACCTCGATCTCAATGTCGTAGCCCTACATCGGAAAATAGACCGTTTACTGCTCATGTATCAGTCCATCCCGCAGTTTCACACAAGTCCGTACCAGCTTCGCGAGTTGATGCTGCGCAACATTGCTCCTATGGATTCCCGTTGGCAGTCCCGTTTTGCCTTATCATCCGATGGATCCTTGCTTGCTGTTCTTTCAAACGTTGATAAAGCTACCACGAATAGGTATTTTGTTAATTTTATGTCTATTCTCGTGTACTATGTACTATGTACTTTTTTTTTTTTTTTTTTTTTTTTTTTTTTTT